>CAUYPO010000677.1:0-28447 GCA_963574435.1 Cheirogaleus major
TTTTTTAGTAGAGATGGGGTCTCGCTCTTGCTCAGGCTGGTCTCGAACTCCTGAGCTCAAACAATCCGCCCGCCTCGGCCTCCCAGAGTGCTAGGATTATAGTCGTGAGCCACCATGCCTGGCCTGTTTATGTCTTTTTTACCTTTATTTTCTAATCCTATAAATACATATCTTAACAATATAGTGATTATTTACTATGTAAATAAATTTGAGTGTGAAAAAGCCATTTTGAGTAACCAGTTTTGCTTCTATAATAAAAACATATTTGTGATAAGACAATGGAAAAGTTATACACTTTAAAATACATTTTCCAGATAAAATTCTAAAGATACTCAAATATATATTCATACCTACACATGTCAAACTTATGTTAATTGATAACTCATGGTTTTGAGATGAAAGAACTTTGAAATAAACATTGAAAATATTAGAAATAATACTTTCAATAAAATATTAAAGCCTCCCTTCCTTGTCCTTCCTTCCCTCTCAATTTTCCTTTCTTTCAACAAATATTTAGTATCCATTACATATGTGTTTGATGCTCTAGGAGCTGATGAACCACAGATTTTTAAGCCCAGAGCTATTTTAGATGGCAGAGAAAGACCCCTTGGTTCAGGATAGCAAATATTTGTTACAAATTGCTTTCCCACTAGAGAAAGAAAGGTCCCACCTTCATTATTGAAATAGTTAGTTTATAGCCTGGGTCCTGCTGTTTATTTTACTAATATTCTGACCAAGACCAGAAAGCTTTGCTGAGAGAGTCTGTGCCTCATTGAAGTTTACATTCTAGGTTATATATTATAAATACAGAATATATATATTCTGTATATTGACAATATGTAACTAAAGCCATTGCTTGGGTGTGGAAGGACAAAATGGAGTTAACAGAACAAGACCGGAAAAAAGAGCAGAGAAAGAAGAAATGTGAGTACATAAGAGAGGGAGAATTAGTGGAAAGAGCTTTTCTAAATATCTTTCATTTATCTTTGCCAAGTGGAAATCTTGAGTGAGAGAAGTTGGATCTTGGTAGGCAGAAGATAGAATGATCTCTAAGCGATAACATAATGAAAAGCTTGCAGCAACATAATTATCATTAGCTTTCTGCTTTGTCAATAATTCACAATTAATTTCAACTCAATAAATATGTATTTTATATCTATTATGTACTTGTTTTAGGTCTGTGAGAAGCATAGGCAAAATAAAAAATGAGAATCTGGCCTCAGAGAGTTTACTTGATGGGGGGAGGGAGTCACAGCAGAATTACTATATAGACATTATCATTGTTGTAATATATTGGATTTTATTATGAATACAATAACATCTGATATATCATTATATAGCATCTGTATCATTATAATGTATATAGATATTATCATTATTATAATATATCAGATGTTGTTATTCCCAGAATTATATGTATGATATATTTTACTTTTTCACTCTAAAATGGGAATGTGAATTGTTGATTAATCAGAGTGGTGATACAACTTAAACATTAAATGAAATAAGAATAGAAAAATGCTTATCAACTTTTTCTGCAACCACATTTTTGGTACATTACAATGAAAATGTTTTATTTCCTCTTATAAAAATAATAGCCCAAGGAACCTAGGGAAGAATGTTTTAGAGCAGTTTCCAAACTTATCTGACGATAAAATTCACCTATTATTTACATATTTCAGGGTCCTTCTCCTGGAATGCTGAATCTGTATTTCTAGGGTGGGCTTTTGAAACCTTACTTTTACAAGGGATTCTGTTTTAAGGAAAACTTGGGAAATTGCTATTTCGGAAAAATTGCAATTGACCAAAGAGGAATGAAAACACAAAGAACTATTTGTACAAGTAAAAGAAAAAATGGATGAACAGCTAATTAGATGTCCTATGTACCTTTTACAAGTTGACTGAATCTACACTGGCAACACTGCATGCAGATAAGTACAATAAAAAATATATTAATTTAAAATATTTTGCCCATTTATCAAGATATTTCCAGCAAATGTAAGTCTCTGATTGAAAAGTAGATATAGTTCATTGCAATTATGCAGATATATTCATCATATTAAAATTTTATGCTATAAAAAGGCCCTAGAAAAAGGTAAAATTAAAAACATGCAATCTTTAAAATTAACCAAAATTATTTTAAAGGTAATCTTGGATTCAAAATTTAAATTCTACTTAGAGTTATCAAAAATCCCTTTCTTCTCATCCTTATTCTTTGATAATAAGCATTTTATTTTTCTTTCATACTTTTTAGAGTATAATTTTTCTTTTCAATTTTACCTTTGAAGATAGGGCTATAACTACCACAGTCCTAATAAAAGCCAAATGTTTCTGAAAAGTCAGATTTTAATCTTCCCTCTCAGAAGTAATATAAGGATTGTATTCCCTACTTGTGTTGTTGTTTTCCTTAGTTTTAGTTTTAAATGAAAAAAATATACATGAAGGTTTTAATTTTACATATATAAGGTGCTCAAGAAATTTAACTATCCCACTTGGTGAATCATTGGCATGACCAGTATCAGCCTCATAGTCAGGCTTGACTGAATTCCTCCTTTGTGTCAGGGATAATGCTAAGCCCTGTGAGGGATCTGGAGATGAAATAACATACATTTCCCGTCCTACCAGTGAAGAACACACTAACTATGGTGTAAGTTACAATGTGATAACCCGTACTATGGAAGCTCACAAAGTGGAGGGATTGCAAAGGAGGGCCCTGCAAGAGAGAAAGACCTTATGGAGAAAGTGGCTTTGGAGCTGGCCTGCAAAAAACATTCTATAAAAATGCTTTATTCTCAGCAGTCACTAACCCTCCCTAGGAGCATTGCTTTAACTCTTCATCAATTATTTGGCGATGTGAAATGATTAATGTTTAATGCTTTTCTATGGAACAGGCTTTCTCAAGGTTCAATTAAATTGTTTGAGTCATTTAAGTAACGAAATGAAAGTTGTCCAATGGAAAGAAAATGCAAAGACTCCTCAATATCGGTTTACCTTGAGTATCATTTCATGCAGATCCTTTAAAGATTTACAGACTGACACACTTTAATATCACATTTTCTCCCTGTGCAAAATGAAGAGGAGAAATTACTTGATTCATATAATGATCTTCACAAATCAGGCCTCAAACCAGGATAATGACTGAATAACTTAGGCAAAGTAAATTTTCCTCAACTATTCAGGTAAATGTTTAACTTTATATTAATGGAACCATGAGATAGTTTTATTTGTCTATTATAAAATAGACAAATAACAGAAGGAAGGAGAAAGTTTAAGGCAAGGGAAAAATTACATTTTATACATTAAATAGATGGTTCTGAAAGCAGATACTGCAGGGAGAGTTTTATTAATAGTAACACTTTTACATTCTAAAATAGAAAATAATCCTTAGGAAAATGTTCTTCATTGGCTTCACATCTCTACTTTTTCAAAGAGCTGTATATTATTTTCTTGGATTCTCTTCAGATTTCAATGTCTAGTGACTGAATGGAAGAATTGCAAAATCTATACAACATAACAGATAGTTTCTTTGCTCCATATATTCAGTATAGAGGGATAGGAAAAAAACATAAAAAATAGAGACTTATTTTGCCACAAATCACAAACAACATAATTACAACATCTTAATTTTTTTGAAATTCAAAGTTATATGTGTATACAAGGATCACACAGTTCTAGCAAGGTTATGAAAAACAGCAGTTCTCTATTACTCTCTTTCTATTTCTCCCTGCTCAGAAAGCAGCTGCTTTCACCTCTTATAGTCAGTTATTTTGGTATTTGCCTCCATGTCCTAAACAGCATGCGTTGTTATTCTTTGTTTTTTCAAATTCTAGGTATGATTGACATTCAGCTATGGAAGCTGAGGATTTTGCTCTTTTTCATTTCCCCCGACCAATAACCCCAACCAGAGACCTATAATCCTTCTTATCCTCTCATCCGTCTGACGTAGTTATATCATGATTTTGAGTAATTTTCAGTGTGTATGTTATTAAGATTATGAAAATACTATTCACAGATGAACTTTTCCTGCATAGCTCTGTTTTTCATATTGTTTTATTTATTTGTTTAGTTTCTAAGTGCTTGCTGCTAAGATCTGAATGTTTCTGTTTTCCCCAAATTTATATGTTGAAATTCTATCCTACAAAGTGGTGGTATTGGAGGTAGGTCCTTTGGGAGGTGACTAGATCATGGGGTGAAGCCATCGTAAGTGGGATTAATATTCTTATAAAAGAGTCCCGAGAGAGACCTCTTGCCCCTTCCATTGTGAAGACAAATGAGAATGTGCTGTCTATGAATCAGAAAACGGGCCCTCACCAGACACCAAATCTACCTGTGCTTTGATTTTAGACTTCCCAGCCTCCAGAACTGTGAGAAATAAATTTCTGTTGTTTATAAACTACCCAGTTTATGGGATTTTGTTACAGCAGCCCAAACAGAGTAAGACAGTATTTTTCATTAATTCTACTAACTTTTCAAAATTATCTGAATTACCCCCCAAGATGCTTAGGTTCAGTAGGTATTCTACCGATTTAGTCCTCTTGAAGAGGTCTCTCCAGTGCATTCTGACCTCCTGCAATCTGCAGTGGCTGCCACCTGTGCCAGGTCCTCAGCTGCCATGCTGAGTTCTTTCTTCACTATCACTCTAGGGATTCCCTTCACCTCTTTCCTCTCTGTTGGATTTCCTGTTTCCTCTATCATGTGTCTTCCTCTTTTTTGGATTCTTCCCTTATTTTGGTAGAGCAAAATCTCCTTTCATGAGAAATGGCACAGAGGAGGTAAATTTCTTGAGGTCTTGCTAGTCTCACAACGTCTTTATTCCCCTGATACTGTTGGTAGTTTGATTGGGCATAGAATTCTTGGTTGGAAATAATCTTCCTTCATTGTTTGAGAGACATTGCTCCACTTTATTTTGGCTTCCTGTGTAAATGCTAAGAAGTCTGAAACCATTCTGATTCCTGATCCTTTGTGTGTGGTCTATTTTTTTCTCCTAACCCTAAATCTTCTGTGTTCTTCTCTTTGTCTTCAGTGTTCTTAAATTTCACAATGATGTGCCCATCAGTCATTTTTTTGTCCATTACGCTGGGAACTTAAATTATGGCACTTTCGATTTGGAAATTCATATGCTTCAACTCTAGGAAAATGTCTTAGAAAATATTTATTTCCTCACCTCTGTTTTCTCTCTATTATAGATATACTGGACGATCTGGATTGGTCCTTTGCCTTTTTGTCTACTTTATGATGATTTCCTTGACTTTATTTTCTAATCCTTCTATTGAGTGTTAATTCCTGCTCTCACAGATTTACTGTACAAGACCTTTTTGTGGTCATTGTTGTTCTTGACAGGTTCATTTCTTATAGTGCCCTGCTTCTGTTTTATGGTGGTGACATGTAGTAATGTTAGAATTTTTTTTAATTTTCTTTTCACAGCCTAGTTTTTCTTCTACTTCAAGTTATTTTTTGTTTTGTTTTATTTTTTTCCTGTTTGTTTACATCTCTGTCTTTCATGTGAGCATATCTTCTTATGCCTGGTAATCATCTGTTTTCTGTTCCTTTTTAAGAGTGGAACACTAAAATGCTGAGTAGATACTCTGCATACATGGCTAGAACTTGATGGTGACCTTCCCTGTAGGATCAACTGGTTGGGAAAAGTCAGATCTCTGTCACCTTAAGATTATGAAAATACTAAGATTATGAAAATACACAGATGAACTTTTCATTCACAGATCCACTTTGAATGATTAGGTTTCCCAGAGAAGACTCTTCAATCTCCTGTCTAGAGAATGAGAGACTGGCTGTCAGTGCAGAAAGATGCCTGGGGCCTCAGCATTAAATAGGTGCTTATTGATTTCTTCCCCCCAATTGCTATTACGAAATTTTCAAACATACAGAAAAGGTGAAAGAATAGTACAATATCTACCTCTATATATTTCATCTAGATGCAACAATGATTAATAATTTGCTGTATTTGTTCTCTTTCTCTCTGAACCTTCGAAGTTAAGGTGTCATCATTATGGACTTCACTCTTAAATATTTCAGTATATAGCTCCTCAAAATAAAGACATTTCCTACATAACCACAAGTGATATTATCATATCTAAGAAAAAATAATGATTTTATCACTTAATGCCTAGTTCTTATTCAAATTTCCTACAAAAAATGCTCTTTTTTTCAGAGATGACACCCCCGCCTTAAACTATGGTTGGTATTTCCAAGTCCAAGCTTACCTTTACCCTCCCCTAAAAATAAATCTATAGTTTTTGTTGGGAGGTGGAGAGGGACAGCCATCTAGCCATGTAAAGTTGGGGAAGGTGTCTATTTCTTAATTTGCAATCCCCTCCCACCACCAAACATATGGACCTTTGCTCTCACTGCCAGCTGGACTTGGTGCTGCTATTTCCTGAATAAGCTTTTTGGAGATTCTGTGTCACACATTGGATCAATTTTTGCCATTTTCCATTGTTAAATTAGTGTTCAATATTCCATGTCCATTGTGTCGAGGATGACAATATTATTTATTGTTCAAACCAGAACACATTTGAAAGTGCTGAGGCTCAGAAAATGATACCCCATAGTATGGCGCCTTGGCATGCTGAGTACTCTGAACTAAAGGAGACTGGAAGGACTCAGAAGCAAAGTTTCTCTCTGATCTTCTCCTGCTCTTCTGTTTCTTGCCCGTTTCTTTCCTGAGACAGGTCATAGAAACTGGAATTCTTCTTCCCCAGAGATAGCCATAAAACCTGGAAATATTATTCTAACCTTCCCCTGCCTTTCGGTGTAGGAGATGGCCATAAAAAAGTTCTCTGACCTACCTTGTCTGATAGTAGATCATAAGATCCTCATTCCAGAACAGGTCATACCCTATACCCGGGAGGAAGGAATGCTACAAAGACAGGCCTTGCTGGGTTTCCCCACCTTGAGTCTATTATCAGTTCACATCCTTTTTGCCCAATTACATTTCTACACCATTATCCATTCTTCCTCGAATTTAAGCATAAAACTGGAGAGTTTTCCCTGCGTCTTTGAGTCTTCATTTCTGAAGTAAAACTTTGATTAGATGAATTTTTTATGTTTTTCTCTTGTTGTCTTTTGTATAGGAGTGTCAACCATGATGGATGAGGAAAGGTATCACCTTTTCTATCCCTACAAAAGTTGGCACTACTATTAATTATGCCAGGTTTATTAATAGGAGTAAACCAGGCTTATTAATAGGAGTCAGACCAGCATATGGTCACTTTAGGGAGTCATTTCCTACTTATGCTTTCCAGCTTCAAGGTTTTCTTCTTATAGCCCTCTCATCTGATCTCCCATCTGTGCAGCCTATGTATTGAAAAACAAACTCTTTCCTGTTGTTTTATGGGATTTAGTGAGCAACTGTAATTGCATGGGTTAAAAACATACATTATCCTTAACCTAATTTATCTTGAACTCACCTTGATCACTTTATACATGTATCACTATTTTATTTTTAAATTTTATTTTAATTTTTTAAGAGACAGGGTCTCATTATGTTGCCTAGGTTGGAGTGCAGTGACCATTCACAGAAGCGATTCCACTACTGGTCAGTACAGGAGTTTTTATCTGCTCCATTTCCAACCTGGGCCATTTCACCCCTCCTTAGGCAACCTGGTGGTCCCCTGCTCCCAGGAGGTCACCATATTGGTGCCAAACATAGTGTGGACACCCCATGGGCATAACATACTATAGCCCAGAACTCTTGGGCACAAGTGATCCTCTTGCCTCAGCTTCCCCAGTAGCTGGGACTATAGGAGCACACCATCGCCCTGGTCACATTTTGTTATTTTAATATTCTTGAATGCCATGCTTCATAGAAGATAACATCTCTAAATGCTTACTCTTTGAAGTCTTTGCATGATCTATAGTGAAGTATTTTATGGAAGTGTTCAATAAATATCTATTTTATCTGACTAGAGCTCACTATCACTGTTTATTTCAAACCAGGTAAATGTCAGGCAGACAAAAATTAGAAGGCATATCATAAGGGTTGTTAAGATAGTTTTGAACTAGATTCTAGGGTTTACTGTTCCCTATACCTGAAATACCTTCTCCTTGTATCTCTATGAAAATCATACTCACTTTTAAAGGCCCACCTGAAATCTGTCTACTAAGCCTTCCCTGATAATTTTCTCACAAAAAAGTAATTTCTTTTTCCTCTAAAATCTTGTGACACCCACTATTCATATTTGTGGCATTTATTCCATATTTCTCATGTATCTCATTTCTCCTAGTGTGGTGGCTTTCACATTTTGACTAGAACCCATTTTAAGACAAATATTTTACATTGCAACCCAGTATGCATATATGCATATAACAGTACACACACATATAACTCATATGTCACTGAAGTAAGAGTGCCCCCCAAAATATTTCTCCTTACTGGTACGTACTCAGATATTTTATAAATTATCTTTTTAAGTACTCATAGACTCCCTCAAAATTGACTTCTTGACTGCAATGATTTGTGACCCTACAGAGTAAAAAACATTGCTCTAGTGTGGGGATTCTTAACCTGGGATCCATGTGTAAAAGTCACAGGTCCATGAACTTGGATGGAGAAATAATTATATCTCTATTCTCACTAACCTCTTATTGAAATTTAGAATTTAATTTTATTATAGGTGTAGGTAACAAACCATGGTAGTACTAGTAGTATCTATAACTTTGTCACAAAAAGTAAACATTTTCATATCACATTATGCATATTGTAGGTATCTTAGATATCTTCTATACTCATCACTATGTTGCAATTATTGAAGTTATGAGACCTGCTGATGGACCTTTTTATGCATTAATAAAAAGCACATTATATCAGATTTGCTCTGTAATACTTTGATAACTATATTTCAGTATAATTGGTTTCCTCTGTAATCTATGTATTTTATACCTTTATAAGCATTCTTAGAAGGGGTCCATGGGCTTTACCAGACTACCAAAGGGGTGAAGTATGGAAGAAGGTTAAGACTTCCTGCTAGGACACTATAAGTTCCCTGGAAGCAAATATCTGTTTCAGCACCTGTCGTATAAGAAAGGATCAAAAAATATTTGAACACTTTATTTCTGCAGGTTACTCAGAGTTAACTAGAACCCAGAAAAATCTAGTGAAACATAAGTAAAATGTTATGCTAAAAAGCTAATTTGGCAAGTTATAGAAGAGATAGTTAGCCAGGGGGCTGTAGACTAGTCAATTGCACAAAACTTTCCCATCCTAAGTGCTTGCTATTCCTAGGAACTTAAATTATAGGGCAGATTGTAATTCAGTATGGTTAGACAAATCAAATAGTTAAGTAAAAATTTATTTTTAGGCCCTTGTAATAAAAAAAATCCATTGTGTTATAACACATGCCCTCTTTGCATAAGGAAATTATATGCTGTTTGGGGAGACAAATATTTAATAAAAAACAGTGTCATGAGGGCACAGGTGTTTTAGGACATAGCAAGTGGTGTGGTCTGGTGAGAAGGCTGAGTTATGAAAGGAAATAGTGCAAGATAATGTAGTGGCTGCTTCTCTCTGCGCTGAGTAGCAAAAGAATAATTACTCAAAACACTTAGTGTTTAGAGAGAAGGGGAGAGGCCAAAGTCTGAAGGAGAAAATGGCCGCCTCAGGTAAGTTCCTTCTATATTTATTTCCAAGGACATGTGCAAAAGGTTAGGGTCATTTACTAATTTCTTTAACATCCATACAGGTCGGCTGTTTTCAGCTGACTTTTGCACACAGCAAACAAGCAGCTTTGGGCAGGTGTTTTCACCTGACCCTTCATTCACTCTGCTCAAGTTTTTTCCATTCATCCATCCTTTCTTCCAGGCCCAGCCCCCACAAGATAAGGCTTGAACCATCAAGTAGGTTGAATTATGGAAGGCTTTGAATGTCAGGCCAAGGAAGCAGGACTTTATTCAACAAATATTTAAGACCTATAGAAGATTTTTGCATCAAAGAAGGACATGGTGAAGTTTTAGGAAGCTTTATCTGAGAGTATTACACCGAAGGTACTGAAGGACACAGCAGTAAGAACCACCAATATGTTGTCTTCAGTTGCTACTTTTCTCTCCCTATTTGGAACCTTGTACTCACAAATCCTTGCTACATACTTCCACCATAACCTCAAACTCAATTCTGTTCCAAAGCCAAACTATGCTTCTTCCCTGCAAACCTGTGACTCCTGACTTTCTTATTCAGGTAATGACACACACCTTCCTGGAAACTGGAGTATCTTTGATTTCTTCCTCTTCATCACTCATATGTAATCGTTCCCTTCCTCAGGCTGATTCCATTATGAGCCTAATAAACTCATGTATTTTCAATATACACATATGTTAACCCAGTGATAGAACATTAATTAGGATCATGAAATAGAATTTTTAAAAAAGGGAAATGTTATTTTTTGTTATTAATACTTACAGTATAAACAGAACTGTATAAGCTAACATTGCGCTTTGTGATTCTTCCATCTCTTAAGAGACTGAGTTTTCAGGCTGTGTTAATGAAGCAGTTTATTGTCTTATCTCTTTCTGAGATCTACCCTTATCTCCTGAAGTGGCCAAATTATCAGTATTCTGTTAAGGTAGATTTGGCAAAGTAGTTAAGGCTCTCTTCAGGCAGGAAACAACTAAATTAAAACAGGTATATGCTGTTATATACACATACTTACATATACATAAAGAAGAAGAAGAGAAAAATGAAGTGGGGATAAACTGTAAGAAAGTTCTGTTTATATTGTATTTATGTGCAGTTGAAATTCTAAATACTGATTGCCACATTCACCCTTTTTTCCTTCTGATTTAGTCCCTTTTATTGTATGTTAGTCTTTTCTCAAAAAAGACTTTTACTGATTTCCACGAAACTTCTGTTTTCAACTGGCTTTTGCTCTGGAAACATCTAATGTCATTGGGTGACAGCTGTTCCTAAGATACTTTTGAAATGTACAGTATCTCAGCATTTTGTAATTTTGAAAGGAGCAGATAATTTTTCAACTAAATCAAAATATGTTAAAGCTTGCTTATAAAATACTACCAACTTAAATTAGATGAACAGTTCTTCTCTTGAATGTCTTAAGTATGATTTGTATATGAGATAAAGGACAAAGGAGATAGCCAGAAGGAGTTGATTCCTTTTCTAAGATCTGCTGTTTTTTTTCATCATCAGCAAACAGAGAGTATCTGATCTTTATCAGGGCAGGGACTTGAGATGCCCAGTTTCTGTGTAGTTAACCTTTTAGTAATGGGAGAATATCCTGAATAACATAGTTCCTATGAGTAAGAGGAAAAAGGTGCCCAACATGGTTTGGAATGTCAATCCCTATCCATCTATTGCTCCTACCTTCTTTTTAACTTTGCATACTAATCATTATCTGATACTGCTCTTAGGTGAGATAAATGCCTCCTGCGATGAAAGGATTTTATTGTCATATACTAAGTGTAACATAGACACTACACTGTTACCTAATTTTTGCCAGAAAAGAGTTTAGGGTGAACTCTAAAATCAAAATTATCAACCTTTGTAGAATTTCTCTAACATCCAGTTGACTTATATCCAAGAATTATAGTGGGTCAAATCATTCAGTTCCTTGGGAATATAATTAACAACCAATTCAACTTGGAAGGTCAATAAGGACATTCCATGGCTCAAAAGTAGTTGAGCATTTTACTTTGTCTTCTTTACTTACAGCCATATGAACAATAAGGAACACCTGCTTTAAATATTTTTTACACTAAACATCGCACTATGTTCCAAGGCACAGACAATTGCAGTTTCCAATTCCTCAGCAGCATAAAAATGTGGAACGGGCACGCTGACCGTTACTAAGTATTGAAGTGGACATTTTTTTGCCTGAGACTACAGCAATAGGTGGGTGTGTGCAACCGCTTTCGAGGAACCCCAAGACTTGGAGCGTCTGTGGGCACCTCGCTTCCCCAGCGGGAACAGCAGTTTTCTGGCCCCACCACAGCGAACCCAAAGCTCAAAACCAACAGAATGGAGACAAACTCAGCCGACGTCAACTGAAGAATGTGGCGGGCGGCAAAATTCTTGCTGAGGTGAAGAAAAAGAAAAAGGCTTTCCGCTCTAACCAATCAGGTGAGAGGAAGTCTTGGCGCGCCCCTTTCCTTCTACCAATCAACATCCAGCTCAGTGGGCCAGCCCATTGACCCCGGGAAGAGGCCTTTTAAATTTTATTAGTATAGCTTTCTTTCTCCTTCCTCTGTCATTCCACGAACTGTTCTCAAAAGAGGAAAACAATTCCAAAGCTGCTCAGCCTCTCGGTGAGAAGCGAAACTATAGGATTCTCCGTCAAACCCGTGGATTCTAGGAAGAACAAGGGAAGGGAAATGAGGGTTCTGGAAGGCAACTACAGCTCCCGTGAGGCCTTGCGCGGACTCGCCCGCGGGCGACCAGGGGCGGGCCATTGTAGGGAGGAAGGTCGAGGGTCACCGGGCTCCTCCCGACTTCCTGAACGTGAGCCAGCAGGCGGCGGGACCGGGGTGGGCGGAGCGCGGCGGCGTCGGCCCCGCGCTTTGTGTCCCCCTCGCGTCCGCTCCCCGACGAAGACGTGCGGGGGCGTGGCCCGCGCGGAGGCTGGTGGGGGAGCGAGCGCGGCGGGACGTGTGTGACGCGTCTCTTTCCAGCTCAGCGGTGTGTGAGGTGTCGCGGCCCCGCCGGCGATTGGCTGTTGAGGGGCGAGTACGCGGCGGCCGTTGGTCGCCGGCAGCACGGAGCGAGGGCCGGGGCGGGCGGGAGGGAGATGGGGCGGCGGTGGCGGCGGCGGCGGTTCCAGGAGGCGGGCGCGGACGGACCGGCGGCCGCGGCAGCAGCAGCGGCAGTCCCCGGAGTGCTGTGAAGCGCCCCTGCCCGCGCCGCTGTGGGCCCCGCGTAGAGGGCGGCCGGAACGCGAGCCGCGGAGGAGCCGCTCCCCTAGCGCCGCAGCCTTTGGGGCTCTCGCTCCCATCCTCTCGCTCCTGCTCCGGCTCCTCCATCTTGGCCTCGGCAGTGGCGGCTGCCGGGAGGATGTGCCGTCTTCTGGCAGGGGGAAGAAGGAGGAGAAGATGAAGAAGTACCGGCGGGCCTTGGCCCTGGTCTCCTGCCTCTCTCTGTGCTCCCTGGTCTGGTGAGTAGCCGCGACGACACGGGAGTTCCCGTGAGGGGAGGAGTGGGGTGGGAGCAGCCCAGGTCACACCCCCAAGTCATCTTGGGTTTTGGGGTCCGGGTTTCCAGGGCCCCCATGTGAGGGACAACCCGATGTTTTATTCCGTGTCTGTCCCTCTGACTGGCCTGGTAGCACTCTGTGCGGAGATTTTCACGGTGTATTTTAGAATTTACGGAGACTAAGTGGGAGAGAAAGGTGCCTGGATGGAGGAGACCACCAGGTGCCTTTGTACTCGGTTACTCTACCCGTGGGAGACGGTGCAGTGTTTGGGGTGGTGTTCATGTAGACGGTAGGTAAGTTGCTCTGATTTACCGCCAGTCATTAGCTTTCTTGGTGTGGTAAGAGCACATAAAACACGTCAGATGTTGTAAGTTCCGGACGTGTAATTTTGAAAACGTAAGTCGTCATGTGGGTAAGAGTAATGTATAAGCAGTAGTTCTCCTCGACATTTTTCGCACGAGTTTTGGCCCTAAGCACACATGGGGCTGCAGTTCTTGGAAACTTTTGAGGGTGTTATGAAGCACTTTTTCAATTGGTTTGGTGGAGAGGGTGTCTTACATGTAGTGTATACAGTAATTTTTGGTAATGTCCCTTAGTGTTAGGAGGGTATTAGAAGACGGGAAGAGGGAAGAGTGCCTTGTCTCTAAAGCTTTTTGGGGTTTCTGTTAACCCCAGGCACTTTGGGGGTGTGTGTGTGTGTGTGTGTATATGTATATATATATGGGGTGTGTGTGTATATATATATTTTTGTTGTTGTTGTTTTTGAGGAGCAGAGAGAACTTGTGAGTTGAAGGATTGCTCTCAGTGTACTTGGAAAAACCATTCTTTCCTCCCAGGGAATTTCTTCAGAGATGTGTGACATTTGATGACTAAAAAGATGCTTCTTCAGTCAAGGCGATTTGCTGTTTGTTGTATTAGTGTCCTGTTTACGTTATTTATGCAAAGCACCAACACTATTTTCATTTTTTATGGATGCTTCATGGATTCGAAAGGCACTGAAGTTGTAGAGTTGTTGCTTACAGAAAATAATACATAAACAAAGGGGAAAAGAAAGCACTTGCCTGGCTGAGGACTTTTGATTGAAAGGATGATAGAAGTTTTAGAGAACAAAAAAATTGGCCTTTTGTCTGTCATTCTGAACTCTTTTAATAGAACCAATGACATTCTCCCCTTTCCACTTTTTAATATGTTGAGTATCAAGAAGTTTCTGTAGGAGATGAGTCCATTTGCTGTTTTATAAATTTACATTTGTAGGTGAGATAATGTAAGCTTGTATTTTTTTCCACCTCTTTCTGGGGCTGCATAGTTTTTTGTACATTATGTATTTTATTATCTCTCCTCTTTCTCCTTGGTTTTGCCCATCTTTAGACTATGGTATTCTTTATCAGCCCTTGTTGAATTGATTGGTTGGTAAGGCAAAGGTTACACTTTCATTCAGTTTACAATGCACCAGTATCTCTGATTTTTTTTTAATTGGATGATGAAACAAAATCAAGCAAGAGAGTGTGGCTCTTAAAATCATTTGTAAATTTAAATTAACCATGCTTCTATTACTTTTGGGAATTTCTGGCTATCTTTTGCTTAAGCTAACCTCAAATTGTTTTCTCAATTTTATTCATTGGAAATAGTGAGAAGATCATGACCCATTAGGGAAAAATATCAGTCAGCTTAGTATTGCAAATAGTAGTCATAGAGTTCTGTAATGTTTGTGGACCCCCAGAGTGAAAAACAGGTGTTGAAGTTTAAGAAAAGAGTGTGAAAAGTTTAAGAATTAATTTAAGAAACAATTGGTTTATTATATTTTGAGATTTGTTTGCTCTGCCAAATTTAGATACTTTTTTAAAAATAATTATTCTTTAACAAAACAATTAAAAGCCATTAAAATAGGATGTTTATCCTTGATGTTTTTGTGGAAGGGTGATGATGAATGAGATTGGACAAGAGGAGTGGTGCATGGTGATGATTGGCAAAGAGTATGTTTTGTCTTTTGAGACTCTTCTTGGGAAGGTGAAATCATGGCACTGACTTACTGGAGGTCTAACTTTTGCTACAATCTGGTCTGGTTTGTCATTTCCCAACATTTCCATTGCCTTTAACAGAAGTGGGTACCAAAAGCCATTGTAGGGTTAGACAAAAAGTTTGCAGAAGAGTTGATGAGCTCCTTTTAGTAGCCATTTTTGTCTTCTTTGTCATTCAGAAATTGTCCCCAAATTTTGTGATACATTTCTGTTTTATGGGTTGAGTGCTTGCTATATGTTTATTCTACAATATTTTAGTTTCTAAAGTTTCCCCCCATCCAACCAATATTACTGTATTTTGTTATCACCTTATTTGTACTGTTATAGTTACATAGATCATGATTATGTCTCCCATATGCTTTTGTCTTTCCACCCTAGTGTACTTACCTTAGATTACCTTCATAGAAAACCATCCTATCCATTTCATTATTTATTTTGGTTACTATTTTTTCTTATTGCATACTTAATGATTCTTGACCAAGTAGTATGGAATATTCTAGGTATAAATATAATTGCAGCACAGAACAATGATAGCTAATATTTATTGTCATCTAACTCTGTGTCAGACATGTGGCATGTACTTGATATATAACATCTTTACTCTTGACAGGAACCCTATAAAATAGGTTTTAACTTCATTTTGCATTTTACATATGAGGAAGTAGAGAGGTTAAGTAACGTGGCTTAGGTTTAGTAGCTGTTAAGTTTTGGAGCTTAGATTTGAACCTAGGTACCCTCACTTGTAACACAGGCTCTTGACTACCATCATTCATTGACTGGAGGTTAGAAGGCCTGTATTCTATATATATGATTCTTACATCCTCAGTATAGGAAAACTGATGCATTTATACCTCACAGGTTTGTTAGAATAAAATAAAATAATACTTATGATAGATCTTTGTAAAATAGCGAGAGTATATTTTCTATATATTTCATCATGAAATCATTCAACCAAGTTTTTTCCCATGCCTAGTGTGTACCAGATGTCCTTATGAGCACTGAAAATCTAAAGATAGGACGACCAGCTCATCTTGGTTTTAACACTGAAAGTTCCATAAATCCCAGGAATCCCCTGTATTAGCCTATTACTGCTGTAACAAATTACCACAAATTTAGTGGTTTAAAACAACACACATTTATTATCTTACAGTTATGGAGGTCAAGCCCAGAATAAGTCTCACTGGGCTAAAAAAATTAAGGTGTCAACAGGGCTGGTTCCTTCTGGAGGCTCTGAGGAGAGAATCCATTTTTGAATGCTTCCTGCATTCTGTGGCCCCTTCCTCACATCACTACTCCAGCCTCTTGCTTTAGTCCTCATGTTGGCTACTAACTGGTCCCTGCCTCTTCCCCTTATAAGGACTTATGTGATTACATTGGGTCCACCCAGTCAATCCAGCATAATCCCCCTCTCTCATAATCCTTAATTTAATCACATCTGCAAAGTTTCTTTTACCATGTAAGGTAACATTCAGGGATTAGGATGCAGACATCTGGGGGGCATTATTCAGTCTACTGTAAGTCCTGAGTGAATTGGGATGGTTGATCATCACCCTAAAGAGGAAAAGACTTAATCAGTGGATATTCTGAGTGTGTATCCTAATTAGTAAAACATTGTGTGTACCTTTAATATGTGCTTAATTTAAATTGTATACCTATGCCAATATGATATTAGTACACATTATAAATTAACACAAGTTAGATGTTTAGGAAAGATGAGATAAAAAATACTTTCTGTTAACAGTACCTTTTTGCTATCATTAAAATAGTAAGAATTTTTAGTGAGAGCTATGTGATTGGTCTACTAGACTTTAATTTTTATTAATACATCATAGCATAGATGAGGAATAGCTTTAACTAGTTAGGAATCTTATCCCTGTTAACCTTTTGTCAATTTGTACTTGCATTATTATCTTTGCTGTCTTTGCAGAATTTTTTTTTAAAGCTTCTTCATGTTGTGAGGGTCAGTTTAGTTAAAACTAAATGTTCCCTACATCTACTTACCTGAGCACAATAAACAACTATGAATCATGGTGTGCTGGAAGTAGACCTTTAGTTTGTGAAACTTCCACTCCTTCCGTAGGTTTCTGGCTATAGTCCTTGCTGTTCTTGATCCATGGCCAGTTGCCCTTTCAGACCAAGTATGAATCTTTATATTAATCTTAGTAAAACTTAATTTATTTTTTTATAGACTAAACAGATCTATTCTTCCTACACCCCAAAGGATCATCTTGGATAAGCTCATATTTTGACTAATGGGAAGAGTTTGATATTTAAACAGTTCTCATACATTTGACAAGTATAATTGGTACTTACGAAGGTTTTTAGCAGGGGTCCTCAAACTTTTTAAACAGGGGGCCAGTTCACTGTCCTTCAGACCGTTGGAGGGCCGGACTATAGTTTAAAAAAAAAAACTATGAACAGATTCCTATGCACACTGCACATACCTTATTTTGAAGTAAAAAAGCAAAACGGGCAAAAACACCCGGCGGGCCGGATAAATGTCCTCGGTGGGCTGCATGTGGCCCACGGGCCATAGTTTGAGGACCCCTGGTTTTTAGGAACACCAAAGGAAACATTTGTATTCTAGTTATGGTTCTATTAATAACTGTATGTCCTTGGACAAGTTATTTCTGTGAGTTTCATTCTCATCTATAAAATGATTTGCAGGATGGATAGTTGAAGATGGGATTCTTTTAGGCAGAGGGTACATTCTTGTCATTGGGTTATCTAGAGTGTATGTGGGAAGAGATAGTAAGGGAAGCTAGACCTAGGTTTCAAAGGGTTTTGATTATTGTGCAGTTGAATTCTGATTTTAACCTGACACAGGATGAGCAAGTGGAGTAGTTTAAACAGAACAGGAGCATGAGGTCACATTGGTCTTTTAATTCGATTGCTATGGAGGGTCAAGTTGATTGCAGGGGATGTACTTTGGAAGCAGGGGTCACACAAGGAGAAAGTTGATAGATATCTAAATCAAGGTATATTGGTAATTATACTGTGTCAGCCCAGCTTTCATTAATTGAAGAGGTTTATTTTTTGATTTGTGATTATATCTCTGTACCCTTTCATTTGCATTTGCTCTGATATTTTTGCTGGTTTCTTGCTCATTTGTTAATATGCATAAGTGAGCAGAAAAATAAAAAGCTAGAAAAATATAAACTGTTTTTGTCTTTTGTGAGGTGATAAATAGAAACATTGAAAATCTCTGTTCTTTATCTTTTATCTAGAGAAATATGTTTCACTTGTTTTCTGTGTCTCTTAACTTTTTAAAGATTCTGAATCTATTTCTGAAAGAATATTTAAAAGAAATAAAATAGTAAAATAACATTTGCACCCAAATTATTTGATGACTTCTTAAAAAATGGTCTTTTTAAAAAAGTGAACTTAATATGAAAAACTGGGGGGAAAAGTTTATCTTTGATCTGGGATATACATCCTAAAGAAAGCATCTGGTACTTAAAAGAGGTGTTGGGACATTATACACATTATCAGATCCCTTCAGACAGGTTAGATGAAGCCAGATCGCCTTAATAGGAAAAGGTCTGTGAAAGAAAGTATGACATGTTTCTGTAAAACTTGAGAACTTGTGTCCAATAAAAGATGACAAATAATTTCTTTATAATATAATTTGAATTATTTTTAAAAGAGCTAGATGTGTTACATGTTGCCCCTTTAGGTTATTAAACATTTGAGGATATATTGGAATGGACGCAGGTAGTAGGGTTGACAGGCAATGGAAAAAATAAAAGGTATCAGCATTTAACTTACCTTTGAGTATTGTTTATTTCATTTTTCAGTTTATGAACTTGTAAATTATTCTTTCATGTTTCTCAACAATCTGAATGGAGAAATATGTATAGCTAATATTCCTGTGTTTATAATGAAAAGGAAGAGAGAAACGTATAAAAAATTTAAGTGCTTTAATCTCTAAAGCTGTCTTCAGGTAGAAACACTTATATGTATGTAATACTTTTGTATAGTAGTTTATACATAACCAGAAAGAAACAAAATACTCTCTGCTTGAAAGTTAATCATGTGCTTGTTTCAGATTGTACTTTAGTGCCAGTTGTATGTTACCTATTTTTCAAGACCATATTTTAAAGTAATTTTTAAAGTAAAATTGCACATGTCACAAGAAATGGTAAATTGCTTTTGAGTATTTGCAGTATAAGAATGTTAATCCCTTGGAATGAACTTGTTTCATAAATATAGATTTTTTTAAAGGAAAGTTTGGTTTTATTTTAGAACTTTATAATGAATTGCTAGTTAAAATTATTTTATATTTTACATAAAAGTGACGCCTAACTTTGTTTAGAAAATGTATTGTAGCATTAACATGATTCATAGATACTAAACTGGTTTTGTATTGTTATGTAGTATTTGTAACCTACTGGGAGGAAATATTTAAAGCACTAAGAACAATGCCTCAGTCATAGGTAAGCGTGATTGTCTAAGTTATTCATTCACTTTGGGTGTTTTGGTAATTTGTTGAATAGAAGTAAGATGGCCTAAGTGTCAGAGTTAGAAATAGAAACCCATAAATTGATTTAAAATATTATTTGGTTACCCCACAGTGTATTTGGTGTGGTGAGGAATGCAGAAGCATGAAGCTGGTTGTCACGATACAGATTCTAATGTAGTGGACAGGACATAAAACTAAGTCAGATCTCTATTGTAGCACTTTCTTTGTATTAGTAATAGTGAACATTTATTGAGTACTTATTTCTCTTCTAAGTGCTTTATATACATTAACTAATTTTATCCTCATTACAGCTCTTTTGAGATAGACACTCTTATTTTAAAGATGAAGAAAGGGGAGCACAAAGAAGTTCACCAACTTGCCCAAGTTCTCACAGCTAGTAAGCAATAGAGCCAGAACCTAAGTAGGCCAAGTTCTGAGCCTGTGTTCTCTTAATCACTGTGCTATCCTGTCGGTAGGCTGGGAGATGGTCTTGGACAAGTTTTTTTTTGTATTGTTTGAGTTTTGTTTTTTTAAATTTCAGAATATTACAGGGGTACAAATGCTTCGGTCACATAAATTGCCATTGCACTGCCTGAGTCAAAGCTACAAGTGTGTCCAACCCCCAGATAGTGTGCACTGCACCCATTAGGTGTGAATTTACCCATCCCCTCCTCCCCCTCCCACCTGCCTGATCCCTGATGAATGTTACTTCATATGTGCACATAAGTGTTGATCGATTAAGTACCAATTTAATGATGAGTCCATGTAGTGTTTGTTTTTCCATTCTTGTGATACTTCACTTAGAAGAATGAGCTCCAGCTCCATCCAGGATAATACAAGAGGTATTAGTTTACCATTTTTTTTTTATGACTGAGTAGTACTCTATGATATACATACACCACATTTTATTAATCCACTTATGTATTGATGGGCACTTGGGTTTTTTCCACATCTTTGCAATTGAGAATTGTGCTGCTATAAACTTTTGAGTGCATATGTCTTTTTTATAAAATGTCTTTTTTTCCTTTGGGTAGATGCCCAATAGTGGGATTGCTGGATCAAATGGTAGTTCTACTTTTAGTTCTTTGAGGTATCTCTATATTACTTTCCATAGAGGTTGGACTAGTTTGTAGTCTCACCAGCAGTGTAGGAGTGTTCCTATCTCTCTGCATCCACACCTACATTTGTTGTTTTGGGACTTTTTGATAAAAGCCATTCTCACTGGAGTTAAGTGATATCTCATTGTGGTTTTGATTTGCATTTCCCTGATGATTAGAGATGTTGAGCATTTTTTCATATGTTTTTGGCCATTAGTCTGTCTTTTTTTGAAAAGTTTCTGTTGATGTCTTTTGCCCATTTTTTAATTGTTTGGTTTTCTCTTGCTGATTTGCTTGAGTTCTTTATAGATTCTGGTTAACAGCCCTGTATTGGATGTATAGCATGCCAGTGTTTTCTTCCATTCTATAGGTTGTCTGTTCACTTTAATGATTGTTCCCTTGGCTGTGCAGAAGCTTTTTAATTTGATCAGTTTCATTTATTTATTTTTGTTTTTGCTGTGATTGCCTTTGGGGTCTTCTTCATAAATTCTTTGCCTAGGCCAATGTCTGTAAGAATTTTTCCAACATTTTCTTCCAGAATTCTTATGGTTTCATGCCTTAGGTTAAGTCTGTTATCCATGGTGGGCTGATTTTTGTGAGAGGTGAGAGGTATGGATCCTGTTTCAGTCTTCTACATGTGGCTGTCCAGTTTTCTCAGCATTATTTATTGAATAGGGATTCTTTCCCCCAGTTTCTTTATGTTTTCTCTGTGTGCCAGTTTTTTCATCTGAAAATGGCCGTGCCTGGATTGGCTTAGGAAGGAATGAACATTAGAATTATTCATGAACATTTAAAAAGACATGCACATGCCCAGGACTCTTACCTTGGAGATTCCAACTTTGTGATACTCTTTTGTGCATTCAAGTTAGTATTATTGGATTAGATGAACTCTGAGATAGCGAACAATACAAAAGCTAAATTGTATAGTAGGTGCTTAAAGAAAGGAAAAATTAGGGCTGGAGTTCTTAGGGAATGCTTGACTTGGATTTAAGGTAAATGACGTGTAGTTCATAAACTTTGCTTCTGTGGAAATAGGTGCTTCATGAGCTGAAATAAGGTGTACTGGTGTTGCTGATATGAATAATGGCTATTTCTGTGTGTGTGTGCATGTGCACATTGTCTGCTTGTCTGCCTGCAGTAGGCAGATGGCACTTAATTGTCAAGGAGGAAGAGAGTTATGAGTAAAATAAATAATGTGCTTGATTTGGGTGAGAGTGGTAATAAGCAAACAAACCTGAAAAAAAAAGTAAGAGATACATTTTGGAGATTATGATGGATTTTGTAAGCTGTGCCAAAGAGTTAGAGAATAAAGATCCAGCAAGAAAAGTTATGTTTCAAGAGTGTTATTTTGACATCATTGTGCTAGATATATTTCAGAGGAGAGAGACTTAGAGGGATGAGTACAGTTGGCCGTATGTATTTGCGGGCTCTGCATCTACAGATTCAACCAACCTTGGGTTGAAAATATGTTAAAAATCCCCAATAAAAATAATAATACAACAAGAAAAAATAATAATACAATAAGAAAAATTAATACAGATAAAAACAATGCAGTATAACAACTTTTCCATAGCATTTACATTGTATTAGGTATTATAAGTAATCTAGAGATGATTTGAGATATATAGGAGGATGTGTGTTGGTTATCTGCAAATGCCTTTTTATATAAAGAATTTGAGCACCTGCAGATTTTGGTATCCACAAGGTGTCCTGGAACCAATCTCTTGTGGATGCTAAGGGACCATAAGTGTGCTAGAAAGCAATTGGAGTAATTGAAGTTTGTCCTAACAAGGACTTAACCTGGCAGTAGAAATGGAGAAGAGAGTGCACTGAGTAAAGATTTTGAGGAAGTAAGTGATCTGGTTTGGTCATAGATTGGCAAGCTGGCAATATAGTGCAGTAGATACAGCACTGGGTTAGGATTCGCAAGAACTGGGTTTTGGTTTGCCTCTAACCAGCTCTTGTTCAACATCCCCTTTCTGTCATCCATCTTGGAGTCAAGAGATACTTAGGCTTCTGTGTGCTGTATCCTGTACAGGATTCTGGTGGACAAAACAGAAAAAGTAGGTGCTTTCTTGGAGTATGGTGTAATTAAGAGAATAAATCCTAGGGCCTAAAATTATGAATTTGTGAAAAATGTTCAAAGAGAAAAGAAACATTAAGTGGTTTTGATATTTTGTTTTTTTGGCTTGGGCAACTAGAAGAATTGGTGGTGTTGAAAAGAAATGGAATACTTGACAAAGGGTTTGGAAGGGGAAGGAGCTGCTAGTTAGAGGTAAGTGGAATATCCAAGTGGAGATATTGCATAGGCACCTAAAATGCAGACATTTAGGTTGGAGTTGTACACACAGAGGGAATCATTTTTGAAACAGAACATTTGACTTTTGAGACACAACATGGAGCTTCTGAAGAAAATTAGAATAAAGAAAGGTGCCAAGCAGAGTAAAGCTCTGAAAAGAAGGAGGAAACTGTTTGGAAAGAAAAGATGTAAGGAGGTCATTTGAAAGGTCAGGAATAAGAAAATGTCTTAGATAAGGCTGAAAGACTTGAAAACTGAGAAAAAGAACTTCTTTTCAAAAGCAGTGATTGATAAGGCTTTGGGAATAGAAATAGAAGACATTTGGAGAGCTGGTAGGCATGAGTTCTCATATATTTGTTTGGCAGCCAGGAGAGAGAGAAGAGTACTTAAATTGAAGATGACAGTTAAGGGCTAGAGTAACCTCATACTTGTATCCTTTAACCCATTCTACACAGTGCCACTAGATTTGTCTTATTATTAATAAGATACAACTTTGATTATGGCAGTCCCTTGATAAAACATCTTTCAGAGGCTCTCTTTTGCCTGAGGATAAAAATTTAAATTCTGATGTTAAATGCCTAAAGGTTTGCCCCAAACCTGTTGTAGCTTTATTTTCCACTGTTCCTTATATAGACTTTTGGTTTTAGCATGGTTGACCTGTTGGCCTGGTAGTAGTTTATTTGGAGAATGTGTTTATAGTTTTAAATTGAAAATTAAGGTAATGAAAATATTGCGTCTTGTTTTATAGGCTAAATACACCTTAACCAATTTCTTAAAATACACTATTATCAAGTAAGTTTAGTGTATGATTATTTCCAGCAGCTTTGAGGACAAATTGTAATGGCTAAAATTTGAATGATAGATTTAGATAGCAAAACAGAACATACTACGTTGTATAGTAAGTGCTTCCCTATGTTGGATCAATGAAATTATAGGTCAGTTTAGTGACACAGTCCTCTGATAGAATTTGATATGTGGAATATTTAAGCTAAGAGAGTCCAAGATGAATCCTACATAAGAGTGAAAATTAAAGGTCAGAACCACTGAAATTCAAAGGTTTGATTAGAAGCAGGCACTGGAACAGAGCTTTTTTTCAGCTTAGCTGTACAGTTCCATGTGATTTGACTATGGACTGCTGAAGCGGCCAAATAGAATAAAAACTGGAAGGAGAAAGGGGCCCAGTGAGCCCTTACCTACTAGCAGACAGACCAAGCAAAAGAGAAGCAACTTTAAAAGAGCCCCAGAACTGCTACCTGGTTAAGAAGAATGTCTGTCTTTTAATAAAACATTGTAATTAAAAGAAAATAGGGTGCTTATTAAGCAAAGGCACTGGAACCCAGTGATCTTTTGGTCTTGTTTTATTCCTAGTGTGTTTGAACAACATGGCTTCCATGTTATTCACTCATTTCCCACAAGTCTCTCAATACTTTATAGAATTTCTGTAAATGTTTTCAAATTTCCAGGCAGTATTGTTCAAAAAACCTATTATTTTCACAGTTATTTTAACCATACTACCCTAATTGAATGCCTGACACTATATTTCTGTACAAGGGATTAGTTTGAAGTAATGTTTAAAAAGCAATTCTTCCAAGTTCAGTTCTTTTACCACAAAGTCTTCTCTGATTATCCCTTTCCTAAACTCTTTTTTTTTTTTTTTTTAAGAGACAGGGTCTTGCTTTGTTGCCTGAACATGAAGGCAGTGGCATGATCATAGCTCTCTGCAACTTCACACTCATGGACTCAGGTGATCCTTCTGCTTCAGTCTCCGAAGTAGCTGGTTCCACAGGTTGCACACCAGTATGCCTAGCTAATTTTTCTGTTTTTTGTTGAGGTGGGAGCTTGCTATGTTGCTCAGGCTGGTCTGGAACTCCTGACCTCAAGCCATCCTCTTGCCTCAGCCTCCCAAAGTGCTAGGATTACAGGTGTCGCCACCAAGCCCAGCCCCTAAGCGCTTAATGAAAACTTTTACAATCCACAATCAAAGTAGGCACTCAATAGATCACTGTTCTGGGAATAGGGCAGTAAGTTCTCTGCCCTGGAGGTGCTTAGTCTTATGTGAGAAACAGAAAAATAAATAGTTAATTTCAGTTCAGTGTTTGTGTGCTCAGGTAGAGATACTGAAAGGGCTGTGAGAATTTAGAGTTGCCCCCAAAGAAAAGAAGAATTATAAGGATTTAGTCAGGTTTTGGATGGTGGGGAGTGGGAGTAGGGGCAGAACATTCTTGAAAGAGAGAATAGCATGAGCCAGAAATTTGGAACCATGAGACAGCATGGTCTGTGTTCAAGGAACAAATAACTATATGTAGTTTTATATCGCTGAAGCATAAAGTGGGAGGCAGGGGGTAGCAGGAAATATGAAACTGAAGACAATAGCAGAATTTTAGAGATTTTTAAATATGTGGAGAGAAGTTTGAATTTTGTCACCTAGATAATGGAGCCCATAAGAATTCTTAAGCAGGTGAATGGCACTGATAATTTAGTGTTAGGTTTTTGAAAGTGGTGTGAAGGATTTACTTGTAGAGATAGCAAGATAGGAATTACCAAGATCTGTTAGGAGATTGCTCTAGGTAAGAGATGAGGGCAGTCATAATAAGAATTGAGAAATGCTTTAAAGGAATTTGGAATAAAATAAACTGGAGATGGTAAAGGGAGGGTCAAGGCAAAGGAGTAGTCAGATGTTTTTTAGGGTTCTAAGTTGAGGACTGGGGTGGATAGTAGTACTACATGGTGGGATCTGAGGATATAGGAGGAAGAGATTTGGAAAAGGAAGATAATGTGTTCAATTTTGGATTTAGTTGTTTTTTTGAGATATTTTGAAATATAAGGGAACTTTTATATTCCAACTTTTAAATGTTATATACACCAGCTTTTAAATGAGCTTTATTCATTTGCAATATTAATATAGGGTATCGTTGAAGAGTTTTAAGGAATGGACCAGCCATGAGAAGATATTAAGGGGTAAAGGTAAAAGTTTTGATGGCCATCTGCTAAAAATCATGAGAGTAGCTGAAGTCTCCCATATAGAATATAAAGAAAAAATTCAGAACAAAACCCTAGGAGCATCAAAATTTAAATATTGAGCAGAAGCAGACGATCGAATGGGACTCAGAAGAAAGAGAGAGATAAGAAGCAGAAATGTGTAATTTGACAAATCAGAGGAGAGAGTTTCAAGTGGAACCAATAGTCAAAGGTGCTGCATGTAGCAGGGAAATCAAAAAAGGTAAATTCTGCCACACCATACCAGTGTCAGTGTTATATTGAGGACAGAGACTAGATTTCAGTGGCTGAGGACTGAGTAGAAGGTAAAGTAGTTGAGATTACAAGTATACACTACTCTGAAATTTGATAAGTGAAAGTAGATAGAAAATGTAGTGGCTGATAACACCAACATTTGAGAGCATATTCTATGCCAGGCTAAGCACTGCTCATACATTTATTTCAGTTTCTCATAATAACTCCATTTTACAGTGTTGATATGGATGCATACAAATTTTATAATTTGTTCTAGATTATATAACTAGTAAGTGAGGGGGAGCTGGAATTAAAACTTTTGGGTCTTTTGACTCTGACGTCCATGCCCCAACCACTATACTAAACGGACTTCATATTTATCACTTGTTGCCATTATCAAAATTATGATGTTAGTCGGTACTCTTCTTTTGTGATAGTTCATGTATTTTTGTCTTGCATTATAACTCGCCTTGACTGGTATCACCAATTCTCGAGTGACTGGATCAGTGTTATTTTCTCAGCTTTCTTTTCATTTATCTGTTGGCCAAAAAATATTAGATATGAAATGTAGCAATACAGAAAGATCATAGGCTTTGGAGAGAGATAGATTTTAGTTTGCAGACCCAAGTTGAGTGACTTTGGGCAAGTTACTTCTAAGCTTCAGTTTCTTTATTTGTAAAAATTAGATTGATACTTTAATACAAAAGTCTTGACAGATTAAGAAAATGATTATTTTTTTCTTCTGGAAACATTAGATGTTTAGGATTGGATTGATTATACTCAGTTTATGCCACACTCTGCCTATGTTCCCCTTTTTGCTGTGTTTTGCATTGTTACTCCTTTCTTTTATCTTTTATCTTCATTCTTATTCCTCTCTACCCCCATCTTAGGCATTCACCGTAGAGTAAATTTGGTGAGAGTTTTTCCAGTTAACCTTCCATGTATTTATTTGGATGTATATTTTCTTCCAAAATAGTAGTATTTTGCTTATATGTTTTAACATTTACATAAATGGTATAATGCTATTAATCTCATTCTTTTTCCTACTATTTCCCACTTGCCACTTCTTTTTAACTGCTTTAGTTGCTAGAGTAATTATAAAAATGAATTCTAAGTAGTTTATGAGGTAGCAAATGCCTTCAGGAAGCCTTTTGTCATTCATTCATTCAACATGTATTTATTGAGTACTTTGTGTTTAGGCTGCTTCTAAAGAGAGACATTGTGCTAATGATTAACGTTAGGAGTATTCTGTTCCAGTTGCCTATCTTGATATCCTGGTATCATAGTCTAATTAGAGTGGTTTTATAATCTTAATTATCTGGCAAGGTGAATCACATGCCTTTGCTTTATTTGTTAGCTTAGTTATTCTTGGACCACTTTTTTCCTTATGATATTTAAAACTGTAGGATCCTGCAGGTATTTTGATAGGAGTTATATTTGAAGTGATAAATTATTTTGGGAAGAATTGATATCTTTACATTTTTGTTACCATCATTCCATCCATGAACATTTTGTATCTTTAGAGCTAAAAAAATTTTTCTCTGTAAATGGTAATGAATTATTTTTCTTAGATTAATTTCTAAGTTATTTTATATTTTTTGTTAGTGTTGCTAATAGCTTCTTATTTTCTATTTGGTTATTGTTTGGGAAGAAAATACTGATTTTTTTCCTATATTTTTATTTATTTATTTTTTTAATTTTTATTTATTTATTTATTTTATTTCATCATGTAATGGGGGTACAAATATTGTTAGGGTTACATACATTGCCCCTACTCCTCCTCCCCCCCCCCACATGCCAGAGCTCCAAGCGAGTCCAATCCCCAGGTGGCGCGCACGGCACACATTATGTAACTCTACACTTCCTCCCCCCTCCTGCCTGCCCTCCATCCAACAAAAGAATTTTTTTTTTTATACTTTGGATACATTGTATAACTTTGCCTCTCCCTAAGAAGGGTTAGAGGTATGCCCTTCCCCCCCACAATGCTCTCCACGTCCCTATGATGTGGGTCTTGCCCCCCCTCCCGAACCCCTGGTGTACACTACCACCATTTGAGTACCATAGTTTTAAACAGTCAGTACCAATTTGATGGCGAGTAGATGTGGAGCCCTTTTTCCATTTTTTCTATATTTTTAAATTGATAATTTATATACAGTGAAGTATATAGATGTTCACTATATAGTTGGATC
>CAUYPO010000678.1:0-13279 GCA_963574435.1 Cheirogaleus major
ACCTGGCCTGGAAATTCTTAAAATAAGACAACAATGAAGTTTGCTGCATCTATTGACTCTTCCTTTCATGAAAGATTTCTCTGTAGTATGCTGTTTGATAGCATTTTACCCACAGTAGAGCTTCTTTCAAAATTGGAGTTAATCCTCCCAAACACTGCTGCCGCTTTATCAACTAAGTTTGTATAATATTATAAATCCTTTGTTGTCATTTCAACAATGTTCACAGCATGTTCACCAGGATTAGATTCCATCCCAAGAGATCACTTTCTTTGCCCATCCATAAGAAGCAACTCCTCATCTGTTCAAATTTTATCATGAGATTGTTGCAATTCAGTCACATCTTCAGGCTCCACTTCTAATTCTAGTTCTCCTGCTATTTCCACCACATCTGTAGTTAGTTTCTTCACTGAAGTTTGGGACCCTTCAAAGTCATCCAAGAGAGTTGGAATCAACTTCTTCCAAACTCCTCTTAATATTGATATTTTGAGCTCCTCCCATGAATCATGATGTTCTTAATGGCATCTAGAATGATGACTCCTTTCCAGCAGGTTTTCGATCATCAGGGAAATTGCTATGTATGGCAGCTATAGCCTTATGAAATGTATCTCTTAAATAATAAGACTTGAAAGTGGAAATTACTCCTTGATCCATGGGCTGCAGAATGGTTGTTGTATTAACAAGCATGAAAACAACATTAATCTTATCTCCATCAGAGCTCTTGGATGACCAGGTGCATTGTCAATGAGCAGTAAGATTTTGAAAGGAATATTTTTTTCCTGAGCACTAGGACTCCACAGTGGGTTTAAAATATTTAGTAAACCATGCTGTAAACAAATTTGCTGTCATGCAGGCTTTGTTGCTCTGTGTATAGAGCACAGGCAGAATACATTTAGGTTAATTCTTAAGGGCCCTAGGAGAATGCTATGGCTAATTTGATCTTTCATCCAGACCATGCAAACTTTCTCCATTTTAGCAATAGGGCTGCTTGGCTTTCTTATTATTTGTATGTTCATGGGAGCAGGACTTTCAATTTACTTCAATAACTTTTCTGTTGCATTCACAACTTGGTTAACCGTTTGGTGCAAGAGGCCTAGCATTTGGCCTATCTCAGCATTCAGCATGCCTTCCTCACTAAGCTTAATAATTTCTAGTTTTTGATTTTTGATTTAAAATGAGAGACATAAGACTTCCTCTCACTTAAACACTCAGATGTCACTATAGGGTTATTAACTGGCCTAATTTCAATACTGTTGTGTCTCACGGAATAGAGATGCCTGAGGAGAAGGAGAGAGATGGGGGAACTGCTCTTTGGTGGAGCGGTCATAACACACAGAACATTTATGAATTAAGTTGGCCATCTGATATGGGTGCGCTTCATAAGACCTTAAACAATTACAATAGTAACATCAGAGACCACTGATCACAGATCACCATAACAGAAAAATTTGAAAAATTGCTAGAATTACCTAAATGTGACACAGAGACAGTAAATCAGCACCTGCTGTTGGAAAAATGGCTCTGGAAAAACTCGACACTGGGTTGCCACAAACCTTCAATTTGTAAAAAACTCAGTATCTTGGAAAAGCCATAAAGCAAAATATAATAACATGAGATATGCCTGTATATATCTTATTCCCTTTTATTGATTGTCAGCTTTCTGAGGGTAGGACCCATGGGGTGTAGAACAGTGTTGTTCACAAAGGAAATGCTTCACAACGATTTCATGAATGAATGTCACATTTCTTATTTTCCTGTAGGGTGATTTTGCAGACTTTAAACACTGCAATGATTAGAACATATTACTCAAACATCAACATTATGTAGACATTTTAAAAAGGAGAAACATCTCAAGAAACTTCAATACTGATTTAAATAATCTTTGTTGTATTATTTAAATCCACACAAGCATAAAACATGGCACACATTTCCTGTGTTTAGAATTCTTGTGAAATTGCAGGTGAACAATTCATAAATTAAATTTGTAAAATGTAATAAAATCCAAATGAATGGCATTAGTTTAATATAAAGGATTAGACACAATTCCCCTTCACAACATGTACATGCTATTGAGTGCAATGGTGTAGAGCCTTCTGAGTATGACTTTCTCATGCTGCCATGTTTATTCATTCCTTCAATAATTTATTTAGTGTAGAGCCAAGGTGTCCTGTGAGTTGTGGTAGCAAATGAGGTCCCTTGTGCTCAGGGAATTCACGTTCTCCAGGGGAAAACAGCGAAGTAAGCAAAGTCATTAAGAAAGGAAGTTCTCCATGACTTCTCTCGATCTCTCATACACTCCAGCTCTCCCGCCAGCCCCTCTCACCATCTCCGGATATGAGGACCAGAGGCCAGGTCACCATTGTCCCTTTCCTGAGTTATTCGAAAGGTTCAAATCTCTGTTCCTGATTCCACCGTGGCCCATATTCCCCACAAAATCCTCAGATGGGACTTTATAAGTGAGATCATGGCTTTTCTCTGCTAATTCTCCTTCGGTGACTTCCCATCACACTCATGCTGAGCCAAACCCTGATGTAGCCCCCAACCTCCCAGCCTGGGCCAGGTACACTCTGACCTCAATTCCTGTGCTTGTCTCTGGTTCAGAGGTTCTGGTTTCAGGGGTTTCCTCCACGATGATTCGCAAAGCACCAGACTGCTCTTGCCTGAGTCTTTCCTCCCACCCTGGAATCTGCACCATCCAACTTTTCATTTCCTTTAGCTCTTGGCACAAATACTAAATATTATCTTGACAGTGAGATCTAAGTGTTTATACTCCTCCTTTTTGAGGTGGTAGTGGGGCAAATTTTTATCCACAGACCTTATCACTATACAGCAGATTCTTGAATAATGTCATTTCATTAAACATAAAGTTGTTTCCCTGCCGGGGCCACTGTCTATGTGGCGTTGCCTGTTCTCCCATGTCTATGTGGGTTTCCTCCCACTTCCGAAAGCTGTGCCAGTTAGGATAATTGGCCAGTCTACACGAATGTGGGTGTGTGAGTGGGTGTGTGAGTGGGTGTGAGTGCTCCCTGAGTGGGAATGGCATCCTGGCCAAGGTTGGGTCCCCTCTTGGGCCCTGAGCTACTGAGACAGGCTCAGGCCACCCATGACCCTGAACTAGAATAATTGGGTAAATAATTATCTTACTTGTTTTTTTATTAATCTTTCTTAGATGGATGTATAACTCACATTTATTTTAATATTTAATATTAAAAGTGTTTTTGGTCTTTATTTAGAAGTTTGGTGATATTTTGTGTGTGACCCAAAATATGCCATAGGAACTTGACTCTTGTTTAGACTTTTAACAAAATTGGTTTTGTTATATGTTGTTTCACTTATAGTCGCAGCTTCCAAGAACCTATGGACAAGGTTAAGTAGTGAGGCCTTGCTGTATTTTATGTGTTTACTCATTTTCAATGTATATCTCCCTCCACTGGAATGTAAGGCCACGGTAGCAGGAGTTTTGTCTGTTTTTGTCCACTGATCTATCCACGACACCCAAACAGTGCCTGGCAGAGAGTAGTCATTTAAATAGTTTCCAAATATTCAATATCTATGATTATCAAGGACATAGAAAAATTTATACATTCTATTTTCAAACTTCGTAGTCAAAGAATTTTGTTCTTAAACGACTTAGAACCTAGAAGAAAATAATTTCTAGTTTTCTATTTAAACACCAAAAGTAAATATATAAATCCTAAGTGATATATAAAAGTTTAACCAAATATAGCTTTAGAGACAGGATACAAACATATCCAGCATGTAGTCTCTGCACCATTTGCTTTCCAGACAGATTTTCTCTCTTCATGTGTTCTCTGGCCAAGGCTTGTTAAGAACAAGTCTATACCCATCCTCTATCACCCCGTTATTCTCTTAAGACATAGCCCATTCATCAAGTGGAAAATAAACATTCCCTTTGCCATGTTCAATCGTCTTTACCTTTTACTTACCTGTATGTCATTGATGCCAATATATTAGCATTTGAGTTAAGAAATTTAAGCTCTTTTTATTCAGTATATATTTAAAAATATTTTAAAATCAGTTCCATCAGCATTTGAAGCCATTCAACAAGTTTAATTTTGGAACATTTTCTTCCAACAGCACGGCACTATTGTTAGTCTTGTGAACCAGGTTCTATAGGAAGGTCATTTAAAATTATGTAAAGGGAGTAATTGAAATATTTTCATGGCAGGAAGCAACCTGCAGTTAAATTAAGGGCAGAAAAATTATTTGGGAGAGCAACACATTAAATTTTTCATTTTTCACCACCAAATATTTTTGGACAGTATTTCTTCAAAAAGTTTTATACTGCCAAAAACTTAAGATTAATCTCAAGTTAAAGTTGTTCTACAAAGTGCAGTACAAGGACAGTTTAAGTGATGTGACTGATGTTCTCTGTTTTGAATGAGGTCTCATTCTGCCAAAATCACTCAGATTGACTACTAGTATGTTGCAGTGCACTTAATGCCTCGAAGTAAATGTGTGTTGAAATAATAATTAAAATAATCTGTTGTAACCTTTTTGCATCAGGTTAACAAAATCGTTAGAACAAAAATACAGGCCTCCTCACGTAATAAGAAAATCCAAATCAGCAGTAAAATGATGGAGAGGTTGGAGGTACAATGTTGAAAAAATTAATATATTCTTCCAACTATAACTGTTACCTATTTTACTTTATATTATGGTGATGTTTACAATAGAAAATAACAGGAAAAATCCTCTTATTTAGTCTATAACTATAGTGTATCTAAGCAATGGCCCATGAGCTAAGAGTGGCTTTCACATTTTTAAAGTTGTATAAGAAAAATAAGAAAAGAGGAGGAGGAAAAGGGTGGGGTGTCAACAATAACAACCATACATGGTCCACAAAGCCAAAAATATTTGCTATCTGGCTCTTTACGGAAGAAGTTTATCAAGTCCCAATCTGTAAGATTTAATGCTATGTAGCCTTGAAACATGACAATGCACATAAGCATTTTTTAGTGAAGTCCACGGTATATTAAGCTCAAAAAGCAAGTAATTATATTTGTAAAAAAGTATATATAAAGATATATACATCCACATATACATGGAAAAATCATAGTAGAGATGCAGAGTTGTTAAAATGGATTTTCTTTGAATGCTAAAATTATGAGAAATTTAATTTTTTTCTAATCAAATCTTTTCTTAACTTTAGCAAACTAAAAATAAAGGATTTTTTTTATCGCTGTATGAAGGCTGATATTGTGTATACCTGCACACGTACCTCTCAATAAGGAGGAGTAACATTTGAAGAGAAAGCAGGAAAACCTGGTCAGGTAGACAATAAATGCATGACTCCAATGCTGGCTGTCCATGTGGATAACAAGGATCTAAGGCAAAGACGGGGTCTTCGGGTTTCACTGTCTTTGGTGTGACAGCCACACAGTGTGAAGATACAGCCTTTTCTCTCCTATACCCCCTTGACTGCACTTGGAGTTTTTTTTCTTTTCTAGTGGGCCTGGCAACACCCTTAATTTTGGTTGGACATTGCCTAATGGCAGCAGAAGGCCCAGCAACAAAGTGCCATGATGCAAGTGGCCACAGGTCTACCAGTGACCATGGGATCTGTGAAGTGAAAGCATCCCCCTTCCAGGGCTCTGTTCCTACAGTGGAAGTGGGGTGCAAAACAGCAGCAATTCAACCAGGAGTTCCAAGCATCACACAGCCTCCTGCTAGTAGCAAAAGATAACTATCCATGGGAAGTGAACTGCACCAGCAGGGCCTTTGCTGGCTCCAACCCTTGAACCAAGAAATACTCCAAGATCTTAGCTGTCCTAGAACAAGAGGACAGAATCACAGGACAGTAAAAGAGAGTACCGTGGTTCAGCATCACATCTGGGAACAGACCGGTACCACCAATGGAGGAATTGGTACAGCTGGTTACCTGTATGTTTGAGAATTCTCTTATATGTATATATATATTTCTGATCTCTTATTATGGCTTTATTCTATTCTCCATCTATAAGCCAAGGCTACCATGGCTTCATGCAAGCACAGTTGCAGATCTGATGCTCTTTAAATGCCTCCAGCTCAAGATGCTTTATTTCACCCTATGCCAGATCCCTTCAAGAGTTTAACTTACTGTTATCATTTTGATTCTCCCTTTAAATCCTAAAGCTTTGACTTTGTTTAACTGGTCTGCTTCTGAATATAGAAATATAATGGAAAGAGAAAAGAGATGCTAGTGTCTATCTCTAAAAATAAATGAGTTGTATGTTATATAGCTGTTGGTTCTTTAAATGACTCTGGTCCCTGACAGTATGGAAATAATGTTCCTCAAGTGTCTGCAGCTTTTGGGTGTCTGTGAACTTCTAAAGTTATCACAGGGAAAACCAGCGAGGTTACTAATGGATTTTTATCAATTTGTCTAGGAGATATGATATTGGGTGTATGTTTGGAAATAGTTGATATGTCTTCATACACATACATTTGCATAAAATTTATGTAAATCTTAAATGTTTTGCACAGGAAAGCTCTACATAATAATCTTTAAAAAGCCACAGTTACATTCTAACAAGCCAAAAAGAAAAAACTTTTTAAACTGAAACAGAACTCTCAATTTCTGCACAGCAGCAGGAGAGCAAAAGGCTGCTTTTCTTCTTCCCATTGGAATAAAACCGAATTATCTTAATCAGACACTGCTGATCTATTGTATCTGCTAAAATCTTGTTTGTAAGCTACAGAAATCACTCTATTCAACTTAGCATAAAGAAATTTATTGGAAGAACTATTCAGCCTTGCAGACATGGTGGAGGAATGGCAGAATTAAAAGGAAACTGGGAGCACGTTTTCTTCCAACCATGATGGAGTAACAGGGGCCAGATTTTCCTTCCTGCCAGAAATACTCACAAAACAGACAAAATATATGAAATCATGGTTTTCATGAGCTTGGACATCAGCCACAGATAATGAAGTACATCCCTGAGAAACAAGAAACAGATGAGGAGAGTCCTATGCTTGTCCCAGCTTCTAGCTGGAGAGTGTCCAGTGCAGAGAAGAACCTAAGCACACTCTTCAGGTTGAAGAGACAATTTCAGAGTCCAGGGAGAACAGGCAGCTAGAGCTCACAAGACAAAGTGCAGGAAGAGAGATCCTTGCAGAGAGAGAAGCCCAGAGGCTTCAGCCCAGAGTACTGATGAAGGCATGCATGTGAAGAGACAATGCAAGGCCAGGGGAGGAACCATCAGAAAGGATTAGCAATAACACTACCTGAGCCAGGAATAGTGAACCCTCCTAACTGACTGGAAATCTCATGAGTAAAAACAGTAGCAGGGCTTTGTCTCTGTAGTGAAGAATAATCAAATGTAGACTGAGCTCTGCTCTGGCCCTGACTTGCAACTCATAAAGGGAGAATTCAAAAGCAGGGGCCAGTGAACAATGGCCTGTGGAACAAAGCCAGCTTGTGGCTGATTTTTGTAGGGCCTGCAAGCTAATAATGTTTTGTTTTATTTTACTTTTTTTGGTACATTTTTGAAGAGTTGTAAGGAAATATAATATAAAGAAAAATATTCAATAGAGATCATGTATGGCCCATAGCACCTAAAACATAATATTTGGCTCTTCCCAGAAAAAGCTAGCCAACAACTGCTCAAACTTTTCAAGTAACTTAACTACCTCACAGAACGAAGCCCAAGAATATTTATGTGAAAAGATAAATGTGCAAAACTCAGCATGATAAATTCACAAAGAATGGCATCTAACAAAAGATTGGAAAAATTATGCAAAGAAGAAGAAAAATTTGAGCAATAATGCAGAGAAAGGAATTTAAAAAATGATCCAGAACTGACATAGATTGTTAGATTTATCACACAAGAACATTACAGCAGTTATTTTATGTGGTCCATATATTTAAACAGTTAAGCAAAACATGTATGACGTTTTTGAAAAGACCCAAGTTGAACTTCTAAATAGAAAATTTAACTGAACATGTGAGACCAAACATAAACCAGACAGGATTAAAGACAGATTAGACATTACATAAGAAAACATTAGTACACTTGAAGCCATAGCAGGAGAAACCTTCCCAAATGAAATATAGTGAGAAACACGGGGTGGGAGGAGGGAAATGCATCAGAAAGTAGTGGGAAAACTTCACAAGACTAATAACATGCCCTTGACGTCCTCAAAGGAGATAAAAAGGAGGGGACAGGAAAAATATGTGAAGAAATAATTTCTGAAAATTTCCAAATTTGACAAAATCAGTAAAACTACTGATCCAACAGAACATAAAACTACACTAAAGCACATCATAATCAAAATGCTTAAAATCAGTGACAAACACATTGAAAACATCTGGATGCTATAAATAGAAAACAAATAACAAAATGATGCATTTAATCCTAATTATATCAAAATTACATTAAATGTAAATGGCCTAGATACTTCAATTAAAAGAATATTTTAAGGCTGAATAAAAGAGGCAAGACAATTTAAAGACATATAAACGTTGAAAGTAAAGGGATAAAAAAATATAATATGCAAACAGTACTAAATAAAAAGCTATAGTAGCTATATTAATATAAGAAAAGTAGATTTGAGAATAAAAAGTATAAGGAATAAAGCAAGCTATTTCATAATGATAGAGAGGTCAATTAATCAAGAGTACATACTAATATGCAGTGGTTATATATCTCATACAGTTTTTAAATATGTAAAGCAAAAATGGGTAGAACTGAAAAGAAAAATAAAAATTAGCTCAAAAATAGTCATAGATCCAAATGGAAAACCTAAAACTACAGAACTGTAAAACTGTAGCTCTATAAAACTATATAGAAGAAATTATAGGATAAAACTTTGGGTGAGGCAAAGACTTTTTATATCCAATACCAATATTCACTGGAAGAATATTTACTAAACTTGAACTAATCAAAAGTAAAAACATTTACTTTAGAAAGACACTATTAAGAGAATGAAAAGGCAGCCATAGACTATAAGAAAGGATTTGCTAATCAAATACTTGATTTAAGAAAAAAACACCTTTGTATCTAGAATTCTCTAAACTCAGTAAAGAAAAACACAACCTGATAAATAAATGGGCCAGTGATTTAAACAGGTACTTTATCAAGTATGATATATAAATTAATAATTAGTACATAAAAAATACTCATTATTAATTAGGTAAATTCAGATTAAAACTGTGATGAGATAACACTGTACAATTAGTAGACTGGCTAAAATTAATAAAATTAACCATACCCATTATTGACAAAGATGTAAAAGACCTGGAACTCTTATACATTTCTCATGAGAATGTAAATGGCACATTTTTGAAAACAATTAGACTGCATTAAAATTTCTTGAACATACACCTACCATATGATGTAGTCATTTCATAAAAAGGTATTTGCCCAAGAGAAATGAAAGCACATGTCTGCACAAAATACACTACATAAATGTTCATAGCAACTTTATTTATAGCACTGTAAAACGTGAAATTAATCCAAATTTCCATCAACAAGTGAATGGTTAAACAAACTGTTGTGTATCTATACAATAGCATATTACCTGGCAATAAAAAGGGAATAAACTATTGATATATGCTACAACATGGATAAATCTCAAAATACTTATGCTGAGTAAAAGAAGACAGACAAAAACACATTCATTTTGTATGATTCTATTCATATAAAATTTCAGCATATACAAGCTAATCAAAAGTGACAGAGAGTAGATCAGTGATTGCCTGGGATTAGGGGATCAGGGAATTACATTAGGGTATAGGGAAGCTTTTGGGGCAGATGGATGCTGATTGTAGTGATGCTTTCAAGGGTGTTGCTATAGTTTGGATGTTTGTCTCCTCCAACCTCATGTTGAAATGTGATCCCCAGAATTGGAGGTGGGACCTAAAGGGAGGTCTTTAAGTGATGTGGTGGATCCCTCATGAATAGTTGAAAGTCCTCCCTTGGGGGTGAGTGACCTCTCACTTCATTCCCACAAGAGCTGGTTGTTAAAAAGAGCCTGGAACCTCCCCACTCCCTCCCTTGCTTCCTCTGTTGACTTGTGATCTCTGCACATTCTGGATTCCCTTCTGCCTTCATCCATGAGTGGAAACAGCTTGAGGCCTTCACCTGATACAGATGCCTAATCTTGAAATTTTCAGCCAAAACTGTGAGCCATATAAACCTTTTTCTTTATAAGTTGCCTAGTCTTAGGTACTCTGTTATAGCAAAACAAAATGGACTAAGACAGATGTCTACATTTCAAGACTTATCAAAATCCATATTTAAAATATGTGCACTGAATAGGATGTATATTATACTTCAATAAAGATATTAATAAGATAAAGTAAGCTTGGAGATTTGGCTTGGAAATGAGTAACAAGATTTGGGAAGCAGGAAACACAATGGTGTTTTAAGCCAGCAACAGGACAAGCCACCATTGACACAGTTGCTGCTGCCACTACAGGATGAGTGTGTCACTCACTGGACAGAGGATTCTGATTGGCTCATCTGCTGTGACAAGCCACTTCAGGTGCAGTCTCATTTCCACAGTGGAGAGTGAACAGCTGGAATAAGCCTCCCATCAAAACTATAATTCAGGGAAAGACAATTCCCCTAAAGTAAAGTGGGGATGATGTTTGGTAAGGAAATGTAGGCAAGGAAGACACAAACAATAACACTAGCTATACATGCCTTTGGGGATTTTGTTGTTATTATCTGAGTGTTTATGCTTCTATCTCTTGTGAAGTTGTGAGCAGTGGAGAATCTATTTAACAATCTACTCCTGTTATTTTTTTCAACCTAATGATTGAAATTTTCACATTCTTTATCTTTAGTAAGATTGTATTCCATTTTTTAAAATTTTTGTTTTTAATTATTGTGGGTACATAAAGTTTGTCTATATTATAGGGTACATGTGATGTTTTGATACAGGCACACAATGTGTATTAATCAAATAAGGGTAACTGGGGTATCCATCATCTCAAGCATTTATCATTGCTTTGTGTTAGGAATATTCCAATTCTATTATTTTAGTTATTTGAAGTATATCATAACTCATTTTTAACTATAGTTACCTATAATATCAAATATTATTCATTCTGTCTATTAACTATATTTTGCACCCATTAACCATCTCCACTTTATCTCCCCCTCCCTGCTACCTTGTCTAGATTCTGGTAACTGTCATTATACTCTCTGTCTCCATGAGATCAATTGTTTTAATATTTAGCTCCCACATATGAGTGAGAACATGTTAGATTTGTCTTTCTGTGCTTGGATTATTTCACTTAACATACTGTTTTCCAGTTCCGTCCATGTTGTGAGAAATGGAAAAATTTCATTCTTTTTTATAGCTATACAATATTCCATTGTGTATATGTACCACAATTTCTTTCTTTTTTTTTTTAATTTCAGCATATTATGGGGGTACAAATATTACGGTTATGTATATTCCCCGCGCCCCCTCCCCCCTCGAGGCAGAGCCTCAAGCATAACCACACCCCATACGTTGCACATCTTACTCATTATGTTTGTATATGCCCATCCCCTCCTCCCCCCTCCCACCCGCCCAACACCCAACAAATGTTATTCCTACATGTCGATTAGGTGTTGATCCATCAATACCAATTTGCTGGTGAGTACATGTGGTGCTTGTTTTTCCATTCTTGAGATGCTTCACTTAGTAGAATGGGTTCCAGCTGTATCCAGGAGTATACAAGAGGTGCTATATCACCAGTCAAATGCTTTTTCTCCATCTATTGACAGAATCATATGGTCTTTGTTCTTGATTTTATTTATGAAGTGAATTGCATTTATAGACTTTGTTATGTTGAACCAGCCTTGCATCTCTGGAATGAAGCCCACCAGGTCATGGTGAATTATTTTTTTGATGTGCTGCTGAATTCTATTTGCTAAAATTTTATTTAGGATGTTTGCATCTATATTCATGAGGGATATTGGTCTGTAATTTTCTATTTTTGTTGCGTCCTTTCCTGGCTTTGGTATCAAGGTGATATTGGCTTCGTAGAATGAGTTCGGAAGGATACCTTCCTTCTGAATGGTGTGGAATAGTTTCTTTAGTATAGGTTCATCTTTGTATGTTTGTATGTTTGGTAGAACTCTGATGTGTAGCCATCTGTCCCAGAAGTTTTCCGTTTTGGGACGTTTTTAATTACTGCTTTTATTTCTGAGCTTGAGATTGGTGTATTCAGGAATTCTGTTACCTCCTGGGTGAACTTAGGGAGGTTGTATGAATCCAGGAATTTGTCCATTTTGTCTTAATTCTGTAGTTTTTGGGCATATAGATTTTTATAGTAATCAAATATAGTGTTTTGTATTTCTTTGGTGTCTTTTGTGATCTGTCCTTTTTCATTTCTTATTGAGTGTATTATAGTCCTTTCCCTTTGAGTCCTTGTCAATCTAGCAAAAGGGCCATCAATTTTGTTTATCTTTTCAAAAAACCAGCTTCTGGTTTTGTTGATCTTTAGTATAGTTTTCTTGTTCTCCCTTTCATTAAGTTCTGCTTTGATCTTCGTTATTTCATTTCTTCTAAGGGGATTGGAAATTGTTTTTTCTTATTTTTCCAATTCTTTGAGCCTATTTGTTAGGTTGTTAGTATCTAAGCTTTCTGTTTTCTGGATGTGAGCATTGATTGCTATTAGTTTTCCTCTCAGGTATGCTTTTGCTGTATCCCACAAGTTTCGGCAACAAGTATCACCATTATCATTTTGTTCGAAGAAACTCTTGATTTCCCTCTGAATTTCTTTCTGGACCCAATAATTTTTTAATAATAGATTGTTTAGTTTCCATGATTTTGTGAGGTGTTGAGTGATACTACAGTAATTGAACTGTAATTTTATTCCACTATGGTCAGAAAAGATACAAGGCATAATTTCTATTTTCTTGAATTTTTTGAGATCTGATTTGCGCCCTAGGATGTGATCAATTTTGGGGAAGGATCCATTGGCTGCTGAAAAGAATGTAAGTTCAACTTTATTTGGATGGAATGTTCTATAGAGATCTGTCAGACCTTTTTGATCAAGGGCTCTGTTCAGTTCCATTATATCTTTGCTTCTTTTCTGTTTGGAGGATCTAGGCAGATCATTCAGTGGAGTGTTGAAGTCTCCTGCTACTATGGCAGTGTTGTGTAACATGGTGTTTAGATTAGATAATGTTTGCTTTATGTAATCGGGTGCTCCTGTATTGGGAGCATAGATATTAAGAATTGTTAAGTCTTCTTGTTGGAACTTCCCTTTCACCAATATAAAATGGCCCTCTTTATCCTTTTTTACTTTTGCTATTTTAAAGCCTATGTTATCTGCAAA
>CAUYPO010000680.1:0-17771 GCA_963574435.1 Cheirogaleus major
TTTAGTTGGCCAATTAATTTCTTTCTATTTTTAGTAGAGACGGGGTCTCACTCTTGATCAGGCTGGTTTTGAACTCCTGACCTTGAGCGATCCGCCCGCCTCGGCCTCCCAGAGTGCTAGGATTACAGGCGTGAGCCACTGTGCCCGGACTAAAATAAAATCTTAAGGCTCACCCCACTGGCTGACTGAATGGACCCCCTCTTGGCCAAAACTAAATTGCCTACAAGGCAATGGTGAAAGAACACACATTTGACACTAAAAAGAATACTGGGTAGTAGCCAACTCCAGTTAGTGGAAAGCCATTAGCTTCTTCTGTTATTTGTTCGTTATTCTACCAATTTTGACAATCTATATTTTAAAATAGACTCAAAGAACACCTTTTATTCACCTCATCATGCCCCCTCCTCCCTTCTTGGAGACATCCTTTGTAACCCATTAACAGGCCTAAGGGAATGCAAAAGAAACCTGCAGGTCCTCAATTTACACAACAAATACATGTCTCAGTGGCTTGTCTCTGATTGACAGCTCCTTATCTTAAAACATTCCAAGCCTTTAGACAAGGCTTCAGGTCTTTAACGAATTACAAGTCAAAGAATCTTTAAACCCACCTATAACCTGTAAGTCCCTCCCCCTTCAAGATGGTCCACCTTTTCTGGCCAAACCAGTGTATGCCTTCCACATATTGATTTATGACTTTACCTGTAAAACTGTCTCCCTAAAATGTATAAAACCAAATCGTAACCCAGCTACACGGAGTCCACTTGCTCAAGGCTTCTTGGGCGTGGCTCCAGGTCAAGATCCTCGAATTTGGCTCAGAAAATAAAATCTCTTTATTTTACAGTTTTGGCTTTTTTTCCATTGACATTCCTATCTCTCTAATCATCAGAGAGCTAAGGTCAAGAACTATGTCCCTGCTCATATTTGCACTTCCCGGCATTAAGCTTCACATACAGTAAGCAAGCACTCAGATGGTGAAAGAGCACACATTTGACACTAAAAAGAATACTAGGTAGTAGCCAACTCCAGTTAGTGGAAAGCCATTAGCTACTTCTGTTATTTGATTGTTCGTTATTCTATCAATTTTGCAATGTTTTTCAAAATGGACTCAAAGAGCAACTTTTATACATATCCCAACTGCCCCAGGCAACAGTGTTGCTAAGTGAAAGAAACTGGGTTTAGCTCCTAGGAATTCTAAGAACCAGTCAGAATAAGCAATGGTATACCTAAACCCATACTTGGCACAATGGGAGAACACCTCTATTAAGAAAATCCATGAATAATTAAGATTGCTCCTATTTTTGTACCAGCCGACTCAACCATTGGTAATATTTTATACTTTATATCATTCCAACAGATCTCCCCAACCATGTTAAATTCCCAATGGTTCACCTCAGTTGTTTAACTACCAAGTCTACTTACTATCCTAGGAAGAACCCCTGCTTTACCTCCACCACACTTTAAAAAATGTTTTACCTTTTCTCCCCTCTCTCGCTCTTTGTCCTTCTCTTCTTTCTTCTTTTTCTTCTCACTATGCCCGTCTGTGTGGAGGGCAGGAAGTGGTGGGGGAGGGGCAGGCCCTCCAGCATATGGGATGGCGGGAGGAGGGGCAGGTGTCATTGTGACCTCTCCCACTGCTGCTGAAGAAAGTCCCGAACTTCTCTTGGACTTGGAGTGTCGCTTCTCTCTGTGTTTTTCCTTGTCCTTTTTCTTTTTGCTCTTCTTTGACTTCTTTTTCTTCTTGATTTCCCGGTAAGAATCATCTATCACTAACTCCCCAGCCTCTAGTTCCCCACCAGAGGATGAGTCTGATTCTACTAGAATAGGCTCAAGCCCTGAAAAGTCAAGGTTAGCACTGTGGGATTCTGGGAACTGGGAGGCGTCAGACCCACAGCCTTCAGGGCCAGGAGATGAATGTGGGTCCGAGGATGACTTGTGCTTCTTCCGGGCTGTTCTCAGAAAGCTCTGTAGCTCATGTCCTAAGAGTAAAGCACCTTGCTCATCCCGAGCTGATTTCTTTGAGGATTTTTTCACAGTCGCTTGTTGAGAGGGATGTTGAAAAGGCTCCTCATCAACTGAGCTGCTTCCCTTCTCCTTTGGTGAGAGAATAAGTTTCATCTTTAAACCATCAGGCTCACGAAGGGTCAGTGTCTCTGTGTTCACATAGAGCGGTTTCATTTTTTTGGATTTGTGGGAGCCACCATCCTCCAGGGATAGTTCCCCACTGCTTCCACTTACTTTCTTTCTGTGGTGTTCCTTTCTACTCTCCGAATGGCTTGAAGAGCTGGAGGATTTCTCCCCTGTCTTTTTGGAAGGCTTGGAGCCAGCTGCCAGTGGGGAAGTGATAGCTCTTAATAGGTCCATGGCTGTATCAGTAGGTTGTGGGCTGGACTTTTTCTTTTTCTTCTGTGACGACTCCAAAGACGAAATGTCTAGAAATAATCAAGAGAAATACTGTCAGCATGACAGGGAGCAACTTCTTACACGTTTCCTCTCTCACCAAAAACACTCACCTAACAAAAGGAAAAGGCTAACAGGAACGATTTGAAGGGAGACCCTTTAACTGATCCTAACATTCAGAGATGATGCCCATGTGCTTCTTGGCTTGGTATACTTTGCCTCTGACCCTGGAGACAGTTCTTGCCACTAAAGTTGTTTTTCTTCACTGAGTCTTCAGAAGCAACCAGAGAGCATACCCAGAATGGACTATAAGCTGTGGGATTACAGGTAGTTACAATTTAGATTGCAGACAGAGTATCATTTGTTTCTGTGTTCAGGACAAACCCATTCTGATAAAAGTTTAGTCTCATCAGCTATGTGCATAACACAGCGAAGAAAACTGGTTCTGTGAGTGGATATACACTGGTTGAGAAGTGACCCACAGGTGCAGGCCAGAGGGCCCAAGGACTACACATGGCAAAAGGGATGCTAGATAACAATGGGCACAAGATAAGTGGATGATTGGGGGGAGAAGGAACCTGGTACCTGGTGTATCACAAATGAAGACTGTTCTTCTATGCTGAATCCTCCAAAATACCAGCCCTCCACCTCTCTCCTCCTTCACACTGGTTTATCGGCACTCAGAACAAGAACCACTGTCCTGTTAAATAGGCCACTGAGTCAGCAACATCTGGATCCCTTTCCCCTACCCCGACTCCAAGAACCAGTGATGTGTTTATCCCACCTGTTGCCCCTTTCCATCCTTACCTCCATAGTAGTAATCATCAGAGGAGTGCTTCCTCTTCTTCTTGTGCGTGTCCGTCCCCAAGAAGTAAAGTTCACTATCCTGCAATCAGACAGGAGCAAGAATTAACCAATACTAAGATGACAAGGCAAGAGCAGTTTGGAAACAACTTGTTCTTTGATGATATTTGACTTTGGAAAACAAAGTACAGGAAATAAAAACAGAATGGAACAGTGTTTTATTTTTCTTTTCTAAAGTTTTTAAAGGACACTTTCTTCTTCAAATATTAGGAAATATGATAAGCAGTAGTTTAAAACTTTCCTAATTCAAATGTTTAGGATTTACCTTTAACTTCTTCTTGGAAGAATTCCTGACCTGAGCAGCAATTTCTTCCTCTTCCCTTAAAAAATCTTTATAAGAACGTTTCTTTTCTCGTTGGCTTCGGCCAGCTGCAAGTCCTATGTCCTCAAAGGTGTGATCACCATCAAAGCAATCTGAGAAGCACAGGTTCATTTGGGAAAGGAAATAAGAAAGTAAGTAATAACCAATTACCATGCATATAATGCAATAGTCCCTCTATTACCAAATCAAAATAATGTTCCAATAAGTCCACTGAAATCCAGGGCTAGACCCAAGGGGACAGAGTATTTCTTGATGACCTGGCTGCAAATACAAGAATCAAACCTGAAGAAACAATGCTTCCACGCTATGCAAAGGTTCCATGTGCATCCTCAGACATGGTTTCTTAGCTGTGATTTGGCAGGTGGACACAGACTTGCAGAGGTAAGGCTGAAAAGAATGAGGATTCATGTGCTGTGCTGCTCTGTGGGAGTCCAGTATATGATTCCTATCCCCAGATTCCTGCACACTGGAGCTGGCAAGGACCAAGAGTGCTGCAGGGGATCATCCCAGTAAACTAAGAGACTCATATTTCAGACTCTCGTGTTGGAACCCCTGTCCTGGTTTTCGTTTCCAAGGGCCCAATCTGGGGATGACGTGGAGGCTGAGTGTCATAATAGTGCTCTGGACCATCACTTGGGAGTCCAGGCTGTGATGCCCAGTCCTGGTCTCTATATCCATGGGCTGCAAGGACTGAAGAGGATACCCCCTTTGGAATGCTTCTCAGATTAAGGGGTCATACCTTCTTTCTTCACGGAGTCATCATAAGCCATGGCGGTCCTGCAAGGCCTTTGAGAATGGGTCACTGTGTCCAGGCTCCTTCCCGTCTACAGGACCAGGTCTGAGAAACAAAGAAGGAAAACCCTCCTGTAATGCGAAATCACTGTGGAGAAGCAACCTTCCAGATGAAAATGCGTAGTGATCCAAGGGCCGACTGGAAGGGCAGCAAGAAATAAAGGAGTATCTTGTCACCTCCTCATTCTGTTTGTAAATATATTGGGGTTGAAACTGCAGGAAGTATGCTAGGCTTAATTAGATTTCAGTCATAAATTAAGGTTGTCATTTGGGGAAGTATATAAAATACCTCCTATATAAAAAATATTTTCAAAATTAATGAGAATTTCTGAAATGCCAACAGGACTGGGTAAAAACTGACTTTAAGTCAGAGGGATAAGTTCGTTCAACCATGGGTACAAAATGCAAAGGTAAAGCAAGATGTAGAGGAAGACAGATTACACCAAACACTTAAAGACCACAAAATCCTACCAATTTGACTGATAAAATGATAAGATCTATTGCATTGCAATTTAAACAGAAATGTTGATAACAGCAGAGGGATATTAAGACTTTACAGCATAATTTCTTTTGTATGTATTTTGTTGGGCTATATGAACTTGCTTAAATTTATAGAATTATAAAAATAGATATGCTGCTTAAGTTAGTTTATAAGTTAATACTCTGCTTTCACCACTAACAAGCCTTTCTTAAAGGCTAGGTAAAAACAGGGAAAATTATCATTTTTCATTGGTGATGAAATTTTTATGATTATTAAGCTCTCTGAAAATAAGAAGTATTATAATTTAAATATCCTAAATAATGTATTAAAATTATAAAAATTATTTGGCATTCAAGTTTACATGTCCATTTTGACTTTGAAGACGACAATGCTATAGGAAACTGCACTGTAAGGTAAAGTTCTTCAAATACTTTAAGGACAAGCAATGTCACAAGTCCTGCAGGAACTTTAAAAATTACATATTAAATATTTTGGAAATGTTCTCATCCAGTTAGTTATATGCTTAAAAGTTAATCTGATTGGTCATTTAGTTTTACTTTACCTTCATTATTATAATGGGATTTAGAAATACTGAAGGACACTGCAATGATACATTATTAATCCCTTCAGGTAGGTGTGGACAGTACTGAAGTATGAAACTTTTGTGAAAGAAGAGATGAATTTGATTAACAAGGGAAACTTTCATAATAAGAGTTACATTTAAAAAAACAAAAAGCAAAAACTTACTTGCACAAATCAGATAAAATACAACGCACAGGTAGGTCTAAGTTGAAAACAGAAAAAGTAGTATTACCGAGAATGATTTACAAGATTAAGAAAAGAAACATAAAAAAAGCATTTCTTCACGTTCCTGAGAAGTGAAATGAAGAATGGCCTTGGTCAAAGTAAGAGAAGCTAGAATAAAGTACAGAAACTACATTAACTGTATTATTTTAAAGATAAACCGGAGAACTGCCTGCTCAACGGCTTTTTCATAGGAGACGAAGGGGATATAAAGTGTGGCCTGAGGTAAAAACGCGAGGCAAGATACATACTGTAGCCAGTTTTCAAGTTCCAGCATTTAACTGTCTTAAATGGAAACTGCTGTTCTCCCCTTTCCACTCAAGTGGTGCTGACTCTAGAAGGGGTGCAGGTAGGGGAAGGGGACTGTCATATAGGGAATTATATCCATTCATTTAAAAACAGTTTTATCTTTTCACTAGTACTAAAATATTGAGTTTATAAGAAAAACACCCAGATCATGTTGGTTTTCATAGATTGATAATGCCAAGAACCACTACCACGACTAGAAACCTCAAGTCAAATGCTTTTCGTGCCAAATGAATTTTGGCAAAGAATGTTTGAGAAATAATGGCAAAAATCTTAAAAACTCAGTGTCATAAATATAGTCATCAATCTGTTGACAACAACAAAATGCACTTTTAAATGTAAGCAAAGGCAGGTCCTGAGACTTATAAGCAGGGCTTCCCTGTGGTAACATCAAAACCAACATAAAACAGAGCTGAGCAATCTAACAGAATAGAAGTAAGTCCTTCTGAAGACAGTATGAGAAAGAAAACGACTGTGATTTACTGTATTATGGAAAAGCACTCCTGGTCTCATAACTGACTACTTTAAAAAACAACTAGTGGATTTAAAAAGTTGTGAGAGGGAATAGAAAATTATGAACTGCTCCTCAGAAGCACAAGCCAACACAGAAAATGTGCTGGTGTTAGCATTATGTATTAGAGTTAGGCCCACTACTGTTCAAATTTTCTTAACGACACTGAAGAGCATTCTATAAATTACAGGATTAAACAACCTGAAGAAAAAAAATGAATGAGGCTTGAAGATTAGTCCAATTCACTAAAGAACTGGGGCAGCCGAGAGCTTAACAAACTAAAATTAAACACAATGGACTATATCATAGTTTGGCAGATTGATGGGTTCCGAATTTCTAGGTTCTTTAAAATCAGGGTATTATTGCAGTTCAGGGGTTAGTTTTAGTTGTTGACTCATAGAACAAAGATGATACCAGATAAAGAAGTCTCAAGCAACAGTGTGAAAGAAAAGCAGAGTTTAGGCAACATTTATAAAAGATCAGATGAACTCCTGATATTCCTTCTAGGTCTTGAATATTATCCACGATAAATTCAGAGTTCAGGGGTAGGAAGAAGATTATGAGGATTAATGAAAATGAAAAATATCAGGTTTGATTTTCATGTTAAAAAACAGAGGTCATAATTACATTAAATGTTGGCAAATGTAAAACAGGTGTTAAACCCATTCTGAATTCCATAATTTTGGAGTTCATAAAATTCAATGTTGTCAACTTCAAGAGGCAGGGATAATTTTGTCTGTCTCAATGTGCTAAGATATGACATTATTAAAAGTTCATTATTTAATATTGTTCATGGAAGAAGTATGCATCATAAAAATGTATACCTATGAAATGTGCAAACTGTTAACCGGTTCTTCCAGGACTTTTCTTCAGGATACGAAAAAGGGGAGACAGAGTTCCTTTTGCACTTGTAGATAAATATACAAGTTATGTTAAGGCATAGGCCTTCAGGATGATCAAAGTAATTAGGGATCTGATGATCAGATAGAGTACTTTGAACTCTATACTGAAAAAAGTTTCAGAAGGTGGTTTTTTGAGGTAATCTGAGCTGTAGCAATCATTAACAATCTTCTTCATCCAATAATGTAAATGAGTATCAAAAAAAAGGAAACAAACTAAGCCTCATAAAGTGGGCAACAAGAGAAACCCTGAAATCCAAGTCTAGTCCAGGATGACAGCTTTGCCCAAGATTCCAAGTTCTCTTCTTCCTGCACGCCTTTCAAGAACTCAAACTGCCAGTCACTGCAGGTAAAGGAAGATGCACATCCAGCTGTTGCCAGTTTCTGAAATTTTGTTGTTATTGTTACTTCTAGTATTTGAGCAGGTGATCCGATGTCTTCTCATTTTTCTTGAGGTTTCCTCCAATCTCTGATCACAGCGACTCCGAATTCTCTTGCCACTCCCTTCTCCAGGGACCTACCTATATGCAGCACTCACAGCCCCTGCCAGCTCTGGAAGCTGCAGAGATCCCGGCAGCCTGGGATGGGGATTGAATCCTCTCATTGCAGTGCAATTAAGCGGAACCACGACCACCGCACAGATCGGCTGACAACACACATTTCCATAGACCAGCAACAGAAATTTTGACAAGCCTTGTCCAATCAACAGGCTTTATTTGGGATAAAGTTTTTTTTATTTATTCTGCCATGAGGGAATATAACCAGCTCAGCCATCGGAAAGAAGGGAAGTAAATTTTCTCCTTTTTTGCACGATATAAAGTGAATCTACAAGTAGTAGTTGTGGAAAGAAGATGGGCCTGTATGGAAAAGAATCCCACTACGAAGGTACGTTCAAACCGGATCGCACGCAAAGAATACACACAATACCAGGTTATTTACACAAACAGCCCCCAGGACCACCATTTCTATGGCCCCCACGGCAAACCAAAGGGATTCTCCCGGCAGTTTTGCAGCAACAGCTAGTTCGACAAAGCTCTGCGAAGAGGAAAAGAAGAAAGCTCCTCGTATCCTCTCCTGCCAGCCGAGGACCCAGCCCTCCCGTCGGCCCGGCCCTGGAGCCCTTTCCCCCTGACAGCCCCAGGGACCCCGCATCCCGCGTCCGAAGCTGCAACTTTGCCCAGACCCGGGTTCCCGCGTCCCCGGCGGCCGCACGGCGCCCCCGAGGGCGGAGACGGTCCGGGCAGGGGGAGGGGCGGCCCCGGCCCGCAGGCCCCCGGGGCGGCCGCACGCCCCCTCCCGGCCCCGCAGCTTTCCCGCCTTCCCCATTTGAACAGCTCCCGCCCGCCTTCCTTCTTCGGCCCGCTCCAGCCCCTTCCCGGGGGCGGCTGCGGCCGCTACTCCAGTCCCCGGCTCGGCCCCTGGGCTAGGCCGCGACGGGCCTGGGGCGTCCCCGGGGAGGTGTCGCGGGCCCAGGGCGGCGGGTGGCAGCAGGGCGGGGCTGCCGCCGCCTCAGGGTGGGGGCCCAGCCCGGCCTCGTGGGGGCTCCGCTCGCCGCTACCTTCACTCGGCTCGGCCGGATCCCGCCTCAGCGCCGCCGACGGCCGCCATCTTGGAGAAGGAGAGAAAAGCGCGAGCCGCTAGGGAGCCTCAGTCGAGCGCAGAGCGCAGACTCCGGCTCAGGAGGGGGAATCCCGTTCGAGAAAGAGCGCCGAACGCATCGAATGAAACTCAGCTTGCTGAGAAGCGGAGCTAGTATTTATTGAGAATTTGTTACGTGGCAGGCTTGGGCTAGAAGCTTTACGAATATTATATCATTTAATCCTCTCAGCATCTCTGTGAGGTCGGTTTTGTCACAATTTGCAGAAGAGAAACAGGCTCACAGAGGTTAAGTGACTTGGCCGAGGATGCATAGGTATTTGGAAAGCGAGCCAGGGTGCTACTCCAAATCTTCTAATTCCTAATGCGGTGCTTTTCCCCAAAGACTGTGCTGTTTCTTTCAACATATTTTTATACAGTAATTCCCCTCTTTGCAAAACCTAGATCCATCCAGATTAAAAGCGGTGGTGCTTGTTTGGAATTTAGCATCTGCATTTGAATGTTTGGCATATCTGGGGTAAGGTGGGAGACTATATATCTTTGTAACAATGCACTGTGAAATAATTTGCATGGCAAATCATCTGCATTCCTCTCCCATAAATTATTTTCATTTAAAACTTAGAAACAGTCTTCGGAGAGTTGAAGAGATGTCATAAACAGGAGAGAACCCGATCTTTCTGACTTGTGGATTTTGCTGATTTTTTGTGGAGAACCTGGACCAATGGGTAGAAATTACAACGTGCAGAACTTGGTTAAATATGAAGAACTGATTTTTCTAGCACAGTTTAATAGTATAATGGGCTTATACTATTGAATAGTGAGCTTCCTGTCACCGGAGTAGTCCAAGTAGAAACCGGTGTCTTAGTTACTGTAAAGCAGAGAGGTTAGAAATGTAGATTGGCTTCTAGAGTTGTGAGCCCCATGAAACTCTATGCAAAATCATGTGTTTGTGCACATGTGCGTTTTTCTGGGACGCAGGCCCCATCAAAGATTAAGAACCCCTGTCCTAGTGGGCTTTCCATTGCAGAACTGGATGAGTGCTTGAAGACGTAGTCATGAGACCAAGAGAAGCAAGGTGATTTGTCTCAGGTCACACCGCTGACTGGTGATCAGATAAGGATTAGAAGCCAGATTGTTGGACTCTTGGTTCAGTGCTCTTTTTGCCATGTCATGTTCTCTCTCCCTCTGCACTGGGTTGGAGATTGGATTCTGTTTAATAGCTGGTGAGATGCTGAGATGTTAAAACACCGGAGGCAAAGTTGCTGTATTTATTCCCAAAATGTAACTGCTGTGAATTAAAATGAAATCTTAAGTCTTCCCCCACCAGCTGACTGAATGGACCCCCTCTTGCCTAAGGGAAAATCCTAAAACTAAATTTCCTGCCTTGAGGAGGGAGGTCAGACGTGCCTCATCATGTCTCCCTCCCTTCTTGGAGACATCCTTTGTAACCCATTAACTGGCCTAATGGTATACGAGACAAACCGGCAGGTCCTCAATTTACATAACAGAGCTTCTTATCTTAAAACATTCCAAGGCTTTGTACAAAGCTTCATGACCAATTACAAGTCAAAGAATCTTTAAACCTACCTATAACCTGTAAACTGCCCCCCTCTCCTGGCCCACCTTTTCAGGCCAAACCAATGTATGCCTCCCATGTATTGATTTATGACTTTACCTGTAACCCCTGAACTGTATAAAACCAAACTGTACCAACCACAGCCAGTCCACTTGTTCAAAGCTTCTTGGGCTTGGCTCGGGTCATGGTCCTCAAATTTGGCTCAGAATAAATCTTCTTAAAATTATTTTGCAGAGTTTGGCTTCTTTTCCAGTGACACTGCAAATCATAAATAAAACTAGTACCATGGCTACCTTTTCATTAGCCCCCATCCTGCTCACCAAAAAAATAGGCAATGAGTTTCTCTTAAAGATATTATAATAGATTGCGTTTCTGGGACACCTTGCCTGATGTTAGGCTTTCCTTCAAGGTATTTAAGAGCCTTAAGGATGTATTTTCTTTTTGTTCTTCAGTGCCCAGGATATATTGGTTAGGATCTTTTCAGTTGTAAGTTGACAGAAACCCAATTTAACATAGTTCACCAGAAAAGGGGAATTATTGGCTCACATGATTAAAATTTCTAGTACCTTCCAGCATGGCTGGATTCAGGGAGGGACTCAAGCTGGTCCCTTGACATCTCTCTGTGGTACTTTCCTCTGAGTTGGTTTTATTCTCACATGCAGATTGTGACTCAAACAGCTCCAGACTTCATCATCTTTACTGCTAGCAGTGTTCTTGGGGAAGAAGTTTCTTTTTCCCGTTTGTTTTGGCAAAAGTCATGGGATTGACTTTTTTTTTTTTTTTTTTGAGTCAGAGTCTCACTCTGTTGCCCTGGCTAGAGTGCCGTGGCGTCAGCCTAGCTCACAGCAACCTCAAACTCCTGGGCTCAAGGGATCCTCCTGCCTCAGCCTCCCAAGTAGCTGAAACTACAGGCACACGCCACCATGCCCGGCTAATTTTTTCTTTCTTTCTTTTTTTTTTTTACTTTTTAAAAATTATATGCTTTCTTTTTAATGTATATTTTAGTGGCAGCCTCCTGGGAATAATTTTTTCTATATAATTTTAGTTGGCCAATTAATTTGTTTCTATTTTTAGTAGAGACGGGGGTCTTCCTCTTGCTCAGGCTGGTTTTGAACTCCTGACCTTGAGCGATTTGCCTGCCTTGGCCTCCCAGAGTGCTAAGATTACAGGCGTGAGCCACCACGCCCTGCTGGGATTGACTTTTATTGCCTGAATTGGATTGTGTGTCCAAACAGAAAACAATCACTATGAGCAAAGGTGTAGGGTATGCTGATTGGCTAAATTGTCACATGCTCACCTCCAAAAGTAAGGTAGGGGTAGACACAAGGAAAATCAGGGGTTATTGTCAGAAGGGTGAATGGATGCTAGGTAGGCAAGAACAGAAGCTGTCCAACCAGTGTGCCAGGAGCTTGGACCTAAGTGCCCCTTGAGTCCCATTTGTTCCATTTCCTTTTCATCTCACCTGAGGATGAGGCATATCAAGTTCTTTTTCATCTTAAACTCCCATACACCTGAAGTCAGATCGCTCCTCAGCCTACTCTCTCAATCACAAAATGCCATTACTTGCATCCCATCTTGGACCACTACTCATGCATTCGTTCCTTTAACAAATATTTACTGAAAACGCAGCACGTACCAGGCACTGCCATAGGTGTTGAGAATAGAACGGTGAACAAAATCAAGAGTCCTTGATCCCGTGGAGCTTACATTCTAGTTGGGTTGGGGGCAAAAAAATTAAAACATAGTTGATGGTCCTAGGTGGAGAAAGATAATGCTGGGTAGGATAAAAGAGTACCAGGAGGGGATGGGGATGTGAATGGACTGTTGCTTAACACAGTGGTTGGGGAGGCTAGCTCAGCCAGGGGTGGGTTGGTGGTGGGGGCCAGGAGGTCATAGCTCCTTGAATGGATTCAAGTCCTTCCTCTGGACCTAGATGGGAAAGTATTCTCTGTTGAATATCTTATTATAGTTCTTTTGTATTTTTGAAACTTGGAAAGAGAGAAAGGAAGACCCCCTGGGTAGCCTCAGATGGAGAGGAGCCTGGTCACGGTGTACTTTGTGAATAAGAATGCCTTGTCCCACGCTGAGTTGAGGATGGCATCCGGAATATGTGAAGACTGGACACTCCCTAAGGGTGGGGCTGTTCTCTGGTCCACCTGGCCCAAGTAAAACTGCCCAGTGCATGGCAGCAGTGGGGGTGGGGGAGATTAAGTCATGCTTGGTTTAGGCATCTCCTTCTTCAGACCATTTTTCTTTGCTCTGGCTTTTCTTTTTTTCTTTTTTCTTTTTTGTTTTTCTTGAGACAGACTCTCACTCTGTTGCCTGGGCTAGAGTGCCATGGCATCAGCCTAGCTCACAGCAACATCAAACTCCTAGGCTCAATCTACCCTCCTGCCTCCTGAATAGCTGGGACTACAGGTGCACACCACACCTTGCTAAATTTTCTATTTTTAGTAGAGATGGGGGTCTCACTCTTGCTCAGGCTGGTCTCGAACTCTTGACCTCACATGATCCTTCCACCTCAGCCTCCCAGAGTGCTAGGGATTATAGGCGTGAGTCACTGCGCCCTGTCTTCTCTGCCCTTTCTAGCTGTGTTTTGAGCAGCTTCTTGTGTTAGGTCTGATCAGAGGGTGCAGTCATGGGTACATACATTAGGGAGAGTTTTTTGGCTAGAAGTGATGGGACCTAACTAAAACTACCTTAAGAGACAAGCAGAAATGTATGGCTCATGTAATAACAAGAAGCACACTCAGAGCTAGAGAGCAGCTGGCCCTCTGTACAACTGGGTCCAGGGATTCAAATCCCTCCTTCTTAGCTCTATTCTCTCAGGCTGGCAGTCCCTTTGGACCTAGAATTACGGCCACAAGTAGCCCAGGCTTATATCCTTACAGTCTCTTGACCAGAGAGGAAAGAGTACTTTCCCACACCAGCACCATGGGAAAAAATCCCAGGGAAGAACTCTAATAGGCTGACATGGGGTCATGTGATCATTTAGTATGGTGATGAATAGTTCCTGGCAGAACTGCAAAGCTGCAGCAGGGCAGGAGCAGTTCCACAAAAGAAAGTGGGTTCTGTTCTGGGATCACAAATAATGTAGTGAAGCAATGACCCTCCGATCCTGCTTTTGAGAAACTTACTATCTTCTCTGTGTGTGGTATGTGTGTGATTGTATGTGTGTGCTGTGGGAAATGTAAAACGAGTCCCTAATGGCCATGGGACAAATGAAAAGCAATAGATGTGCCACAGTAGATGTGCCGTCCCTCACCGGGCCATTACAACAGCTTCCTATCGGAGTCTTATCTTCCAAGGCCCCCTCCCCACTTCTAAGTCCATCCCCCCATAGCCAGCAGGATAAAGCACAGCTGAGGTGAGCTTATGCTCTAGCTAATGATGTTTGAGCAACTCCACGTTGCCTGTACAATAAAGGACAAGCCTTTTTAGTCTGCCTCACATTCTTCTCCACCCTTGATTCTTCACATCCCTCAACATCAGGCTCCAGCCACCCTGCCCCTCTCACCGTCCCCTGTGAATGCGGCACCCCAGCACGTGTCCACACCTTTGTGCACACATCTTCTTGTCGGTATTGGCTCCCCCACACTCCACCACTTTCGTCGACTCTGACCCAGAAAGCCCCTGTTTATTCTTCAAGATCTGACTTGACATCAACAGTTAAATGGACAAAGAAAACGTGATATATACACATTAATACAATGCATATTATTCATTCTTAAAAACAAGGACACCCTGCCATTTGCGACAACATGGACGAAACTGGAGGACATTATGCTAATGAAATAAGCCCGTTACAAAAGGGCAAATACAGCAATATTCCACTTACATGAGGTATTTATAACAGTCCGCCTCATAGAAACAGAATACAATAGTGGTTGCCAGGAGCTGAAGGGTGGGGAAATGGAAAGATGTTGCTCAATGGGTATAAAGTTTCAGTTATGCAAGATGAGTAAGTTCTAGAGATCTGCTGTACAACTTAGCGCCTATAGTTAACAATATGATATTGTGCACTTCAAAATTTGTTAGGAGGGTAATTTCATGTTAAGTGTTTTTACCCCAAAAACAAAACAAAACTCCCAAAACAAGAAGAAAGGAACACAAGGAAACTCTGGGAGGTGTTGGATGTGTCTGTTGTCTCGATTGTGACGGTGGTCTCATGGGTGTTTGCATATGTCCAAACCTAACAAGTTGTACACGTTAAATATGTGCAGTTCTTTGTATATCAATTAGACCTCAATAAAGCTGTTTAAAAAATTAGATCGATCAAAAAATGATCTAACTTGAATGCTTCCTCATCAAGTCACCTTCTCATGCTCCTACCCACCTGCTGGCATGCATCTGTTACTGCATTTCCCACGCTGCACTGTGACAATCCTTCCCCACACATCGTCTCCCTATGTCTCGAGGACAGGACCTGTATCTAAGTCATCTTTGTCCTCTGGGCACATGGAAGGTATGGTATTTAGTGAATCCTTTTGATTAGCTGTTGTGGAATGAAGAGTGGGACAAACAAGTTTTCTTGGGACTCAGAGGAGGCAGAGATGAGAACTGTTTGAGAAAGTTGTAGAGGGTGTGCTGGCAGTGGCCGTGGTTTGTCCTGTCCATCTCTCGTCCGGGGCAGACAGTGCCACCGCCCAGGCCGCAGGAGCAGGCAGATGATGTGCAGGAAAGCTCAAGCAGGGGCATTGCCTGCCGAGGTAACCGCAGGACCTTCGCTTCTGCTTTCCTACAGACGTTTTACAACCTCACAGGGAGGCAAGGGTCCTTTCGATTCTGTCACACACCCCGAGGCTCCCGAGGCGCCTGGGGCTGCCCCCAGCCATGTGGGGAGGAACTGTGACACTGGGAAAGACACCGAGAGAGGCTCAAGGGTGCTCAGTGCCTGGATCAAGCCATCCCTGAGGTCAGCATGCCCCTGCCGCTGCCCCGTTACATCATGTGAGTCAAGAATTTTCCTTCTCCCTTTTGTGTAAGGGGCCAGCTTGCTCCTCTGTCCTTTGGGACCCAGAGCAGCTCCCCAGTCCAAACGGCTTCAGGGGAGAGGGGTCTTTGAGCTGGCCCTGCACATGGGGTAGGCTATGGAGGGTAGGAAGGGAGGGCATTCCTGATGGAAGAAACTGGGTAGGAGGAGGCTCAGCACCACCCTGTGTCCTTGCAATGACAAGCAGTGACATCTCCTGGACTGGAGCATCAGTCCCTGGGAGTTCTAAGTTGAGGTTGGGACCATGCCCTACCTCCTCCTCCAGAACTGCCTGCCTCCCATCTTTGCATTTGTGGCCTATGGTGACTGTCTCCATTTCTTCTTTCCTTTCTTTTCATAGGATAACATTTAAAAATGTTAAGATATTTCAAAGTACAAACATCCCTGTACCCACCTCCTAGACTGAACAAATGTTGAACGTTATTCTACTATGAATGTCTTCAGATTTCTTTTAGGAAAGAAAAACAAACACACAGTTTAAGCCCCATCTCTACCCCCAGCACCGATAGCTCATTTCCTTCTCTCCCTTCTCAGAGAAATTGAAACTGGTGTGTGTACTTCCTGTCCTGATCAGCTCTCTAGAGGACTGGCAGGGTTGCCTCATGGCTGCCCTGGTTAAACCCAGGGCATAGACTCCCTGGGTTTAAGGTCCAACTCTGCCACTTTCTAGCTGGGTGACCTTGGGCAAGTTACTAAACATTTCTGGGTGCCAGCTTTGTCTCTTTCCAAGATGGAAATTAGGTAGGCAGAGCACTTACAGCAGTGTCTAATACCTGGAAGGTACTGTATGGGTTAGCCGTTATCAGTCTTGAATGATATGTGGTGCTAGATTGTACTGCACTGTACTGGTACTGTTTTATTTTATTTTATTTTTAAAATTAAATTTATTATTATTATTATTGATTTAGAGATGGAGCTTCACTCTTGCTTAGGCTGGTCTCGAACTCCTGATGTCAACTGATCCTTGCACCTCGGCCTCCCAGAGTGCTAGGATTATAAGCCTGAGCCACTGCGCAAGGCCTTCCTGGTACTTTTGGTAAACACTGTTTAAGTGGTATAGAACGTATACAGTCCTGCACTGTATAACAATGTTTTGGTCGATGACAGACCACATATATGACGGTGGTCCTATGAGATTATAATGGAGCTGAAATATTCCTGTCGCCTAATGAATATTCCTATTGCCATCGTGACACTGTAGTGCAACATGTTACTCACGTGTTTGTCGTGATGCTGGTGTGAACGAACCTGCTATGCTGCCAGTCGTATGACAGCATAGCACATTCAATTATGTACAGTATTTAATACTTGATAATGATAATAAATGACTATGTTACTGGTTTATGTATTTACTATAGTATACTTTTTATTGTTAATTTAAAGTATACTCTTTTTTTTTTGCTTCTGTTTATGTGGTGTACAACATTTATTGATTTGCATATATTGAACCATCCCTGCATCCCTGGGATGAAACCCACTTAATCATGGTGAATTATCTTTTTCATGTTCTGTTGAATTCAGCTTTGTAGTATTTTGTCGAAGATCTTTGCATCTATGTTCATAAAAGATATTGGTCTTCAGTTTTCTTTTTTTGTCATGTCCTTTCCTGGCTTTGGTACCAAGGTGATACTGGCTTTGTAGAATGAGTTAGGGAGGATTCCCTCCTTCTCGATGTTGTGGAATAATTTCTGTAGGAGAGATAACAGTTCTTCTTTGAAGATCTGGTAGAATTTGGCTGTGAATCCATCTAGTGCACGGCTTTTTTTTTTTTTTGGTGGGGGTATATATTTTTATTATTGCTTCATACTCACTACTCATTATTAGTCTGTTCAGGATCTCTATTTCTTCCTGATTCAAGCTTGGGGGGGTTGTGTGTTTCCAGGAATTTAACCATTTCCTCTAGGGTTTCTTGTTTGTGTCCACAGAAGTTTTTATAGTATTCACAGATGATATTTTGTATTTCTGTGGTATCAGTTGTAATGTCTCATTTTTCACTTCTAATTGAGCTTATTTGAGTCTTTTCTTTTTCTAGTTGATCTGGCTGGTGGTCTATCAGTTTTGTTTATCTTTTTTTTTTTTTTTTTTGAGACAGAGTCTCACTCTGTTGCCCCGGCTAGAGTGCCGTGGCGTCAGCCTCGCTCACAGCAACCTCAAACTCCTGGGCTCAGGCGATCCTCCTGCCTCAGCCTCTCGAGTAGCTGGGACTACAGGCATGTGCCACCATGCCCGG
>CAUYPO010000682.1:0-18364 GCA_963574435.1 Cheirogaleus major
TGCCTGTAGTCCCAGCTACTACGGAGGCTGAGGCAGTAGGATTGCTTGAGCCCAGGAGTTTGAGGTTGCTGTGAGCTAGGCTGATGCCACGGCACTCTAGCCCAGGCAACAGAGTGAGACTCTGTCTCAAAAAAAAAAAAAAAAGAAAAAGAAAAAGAAAGGATGCTCTACATCACTAATCATTAAGGAAATGCACATCAAAACTACAATAAGATACCACTTCACACTCAATAGGATGGCTACTGTCAAAACAGAAAATAACGGGTGTTGGTGAAGATGTGAAAAAATTTGAACTCTTGTGCACTATTGGTGGGAATGTAAAATGGTACAGTGCTATGGAAAACAGTATGGTGGTTTCTCAAAAAGTTAAACATAGAATTACCATATGATCCAACAATTTCACTTTTGGTTATATACCCAAAAGAATCTAAAGTAGGAGTCTTGAACATGTACATTCATGTTCATAGCAACAATATTCACAATAGCTGAAATGTGGAAGCAACCTACATGTCCATCAACAGATGAATGGATAGACAAAATGCGGTATATGCATACAAGGAAATATTCAGCCTTAAAAAGGAAGGAAATTCTGACGTATACTACAACATGGATGAAACCTGAGGACATTCTGCTAAGTGAAATAAGCCAGTCATAAAATGACAAATACTTACGATTCCACTTATATGAGGTACCTAGAATAGTCAAGTTCAAAGAGACACAAAGTAGAATGGTATCTGCCAGGGACTGAGGGGAGGGGCAATTGAGGGGTTACTGTTTAATGGGAACACAGTTTCAGTTTTACAAGATAAAAAGAGTTAGGGAGATGGAAGGTGGTGATAGTTGCAACAACATTATGAATGTATTTAATATCACTGAGCCATATGCTTAAAAATGGTTAAGATGGTAAATTTTATGTTATATTTTACCACAATAAAAATAATTGGGAAAAAAAGATTTCCCTCCCCTCTTCATAAACTCCATACCAGTTAAAGGAAGGATACTTAACTGGCAAGCAGTAGACCGTATGTGTGTGTGTGTATATGTGTGTGTGTGTGTATTTCCACCTCAGCTCTTCCTCAGAGACTCTTTTTTTCCTTAGCCTAAGCCAAAGATAAGTAGTGAGCATGTCTCGTTGCTGTTGCAGCCAGGGCCGTGGGATGAAGAGACCGCTGCTGCCTGACACAAGTGCATTGTTCTGGGCACAGCAAGCTGTGGAATCTCAATTCTGAGCACAGACGTTCTGCTGGTAGCAACTCAGTGCCTCCCTTTAATCATCTTACATGTGTACATAGGGAAGGTAAAGTGAGTCAAGAATGTCAAGAGGGTAAAGAAAGTCAAATATAGTCCATAGAAGCTAAAATATATTTAAAAAATGAGACAAAAAGAGCATTCAGAGAAAAAAAAAGAGATAAAACAACCACTACCTACAACAGACAGGATGAGAAATAATCAAAATTTATTTTGTGGCAGGCAATAAAGGCTTCACATGCACTATCTCAGTCAATTCTGATAATGCTATGAAGTAGCACTATTAAGCTACTCATTTTATAGCCCCTGCAACTGAGGCTGAGGGAGGGAAAGTAACTTACCCAATATTGCACAGTCTGTAAGGCCCCAAGCCAGGCTTCAGACGCTCACAGCCTGACTAGAGGAGCTCATGCTGTTGCCCAGTGTCCTATCCTGCCTGGGGAATGGGTGCAAGAGTGGCCAGGGTGAAAGGGATCAGGGTCAGGATGGTGGGAAAGAAGAGAAAGAGCAGGGGCAGCAAAAGAATAGTCCTCCTCTTCCCTCCTTCCTGAATAATTTAGTCCTGAATGCATTAGTTGGGACAGACAGAAGCAAGAAACTGTTTTGGAGAAGTGAGGAGCCACAGCTCAGAACCTAAGGGGACAGAATAGTCACGAGTCCTTGCACACGTGCCCCTCTCAGCTCAGACCCTCTTGTCGGTTCATACGCCTCCTCTTAAAGTCTAGACAAATTCATCACTATAGGCAGCATCTTTGGCATATTGAGTCCCCAGGAGAGAGGAAGGGGAGAAGAAAGCTTAGAAAGTGAATGGCATAGAAGAGGAAGGGAGAGAAAAGGGCAGGAGAGGATGTGGCCACATGGTTTGACCCGGTCTCATCCCCATGAACCATTCAATCTTACCTCAACACAGGCTGAGCCACAGTCCTCTCTTGGAGATGAAGTTTTTAACTCACTTCAGTTTGGGCTTCCTCCTTTTCATGATGAAGTCTTTTGTGAGAGAAGCAAAAATAGAAAATGAAAGGTATATAAAAGAAGCTGATTTCAATTCTAATCCTTACTCTTATTTCAAATGTGGGGTCCATGCCTTAGAAAGAGTTCTTCTAACTATACTAGGGTGAAGCACAGTCAGGGCTGCTGTCTACATTTGAGCTGAGCTGCTTTTGATGAGCCTTGTCATGTCTTTTGGTGAGTGGAACCAGAGAGCCGTGAGTCCACAGCTCATAATTGGCTTGAAACTGCCAAATGGTGAAATGTTGTGTTCCTGTGGCCAACAATCATATTTGATAATGTGTCAAAGGAAGTAATATAGGCTATACTACCCAGGTTGCACTTAATTGTCAAATAAAATGTGTTCCTTATGGTTACCCGAAAACCTTTTGTTGACACCTGGTAAGATTAAGAAGTTGCAGTACAAAACTTGTGGAATGATGTCACATCTTCTGGGAGAAGATCCCAGAGACTAGACCTGAGTCCTTTAAGAAAAGCACAGAGGCTGGCTGGGCATGGTGGCTCATGCCTGTAATCCTAGCATTCTGGGAGGCTGAGGTAGGAGGATTGCCTGAGCTCAGGTGCTAGAGACCAGCCTGAGCAAGAGCAAGACCCAGTCTTTACAAAAAACAGAAAAATTAGCTGAGTACGGTGGTGCACACTTGTAGTCCCAGCTACTCAGGAGGCTGAGGCGGGAGGATCACTTGAGCCTAGAAGTTGGAGGTCACAGTGAGCTATGATGATGCCACTGCACTGTACCAGGGGCGACAGAGCAAGACTTTGTCTCAAAAAAAAAAAAAAAAAAAAAGAAAAGAAAAAGAAAAAAGAAATGCACAGAGGATGATGACACAGAGGGCAACAGATAGATATTGTGTGGGAAAATTCTAAGTAATAAGAAAGCATTATGCTATATAATTAGCAGCATTTTTTCTTTCTTAGTGGTACATAAAATAATGATATAAGTGATAGATCTTAGATTAGATGCAGCACTCAACTCTTGTTTATCCAGAGGCAGGTGAAAGAGTGCACATTTTTGAAAAAAAATCACTCAGAGAAAATGAAAACATCCACATATCAGAGGGTATGTCTACTGTTTACAGATACTTGCTAATCAGTAGATGCCACATGGCCTCTGGGACGAGGGAATACCCTTTCCCAGTGCAGCCAGAATCTGTTGGATTAGAGAACAGTCCCTCCAGAGAGCAATCAGCAGATGATCTCTCAGGGGGGCAGGTGTGGGGTGGTTTCAGGGCACAGAGAGGATGGGAAGGAATTCAGGGGGATTTGTAGCTGTGACTGCATCTTGCCCCACTTGTCCCTTTTGAACAAGGGTGAGGTTAGCTAAGGAGCAGAAAATGTAATGGGCTCTTTTATCTTCTTTGATGTGATTTTTTTTGTTTATAAACATTTGTTCTGGAATTATTTTGACACTTTTGGATTATGTGTATAGATAGTAAATGTGTGCTGAATTTTGACTAGTTCTGTGTAACTGTGATTTTAGATTATCTGTACACTATACTTCCCTCAACCTCTCCAATTATCGTAGTTAATTGAGACTGCATTTTTCATAAAGCAGATGAATGTTTCTGTGAAACCAATTTTGGCCACACACACACACACAACCCCACATACTTTGCCAGTGGTCCAAAATTTAATCATTAAATTAGCCATTAAATTAACAATTTACTAGGTTCACTCTTAATACTGGGAGATAGTAGTAAAGTTCCAGTATATGTCCTTCTATTTTTTACAAATATATTTTTCACTTAATTTCTTTTTTTTTTTTTTTTGAGGCAGTCTTACTCTGTCACCCTGGCTAGAGGGCAGTGGCATCATCATAGCTCACTGCAACCTCAAACTCCTGGGCTCAAGTGATCCTCCTGCCTTAGCCTCCTGAGTAGCTGGGACCACAAGTGTTCACTCTCCTACCCGGCTAATTTTTTTGTATAATATTTTTAGTAGAGATGGGGTCTTGCTTTTGCTCAGGCTGGTCTTGAACTCCTGAGCTCAAGTGATCCTTCCACCTCAGACTCCCAGAGTGCTAGGATTACAGGTATAAGCCACTGCACTCGGCCACTTATATAATATATATTAATATTTCCCCATAGCATTAAATATTTTTAAAAATAGTTAATCAAACATGGTGTGGAGCTATTTGGAACATCACAATCTCTTGTAAGATGTGCCAAAATTAATTGTTCCCAATGGTTAAACTGATGATTGAGAAATGATTTTATTTTAAAAAGAAGCAGATGGATTTGGGGTTCTCACTCTGATATGTTCCTTGCATTCTGCTGTGCCTTCTTGGTGGGGAGTATAGAAGAGCAGCCCAACAACCAGCTCAGCCTCCACCCTCTTATCCAATGAGCAACCTTACTGAGATATTGTTACTAATTTGGTGATGCAAAATAACTAATTTGTGTGGGCTGGAATGTTACAGATAGTTTTGTTTTCCTAGTAATTTTATCCATAGATCAGTTTTTAAAACAGCTTTAATGAGATATAATTTATATACCATCAAGTTCACTCATTTAAAGGGTACAATTCAAGAGAGAGTCATGCAATCATTGCCAGACTCTTAACTTTAGAACATTTCGCCATTATCCATGAATACATTTTTTTTTTTTGAGTCAGAGTCTCACTTTGTTGCCCGGACTAGAGTGCCATGGTGTTAACCTAGCTCACAGCAACCTCAAATGCCTGGGCTCAGGTGATCCTTCTGCCTCAGCCTCCCAAGTAGCTGGGACTACAGGCATGCGCCACCATGCCCAGCTAATTTTTTGTATATATATTTTTAGTTGGTCAATTAATTTCTTTCTATTTTTAGTAGAGATGGGGTCTTGCTCTTGCTCAGGCTGGTTTCGAACTCCTGACCTTGAGCAATCCACCCATCTCAGCCTCCCAGAGTGCTAGGATTACAGGCGTGAGCCACCGCGCCTGGCCCATGAATACATTTTTAATAAGGATAAATGAAAAACATGAATAGTGCATCTATGTCTATCTTGCATCATCCTGTGATCATCGCATGTCAGAGGGAATGATATGACCACAGCCTTGATGATGATAAGTCAGAGCAGAGAGATGTTGCAAGTAAAATTTTTAAGAACGTTATTCTTGTTAATAAGCTGCACATTTGTAGATTCTGTATAAACAATAAAGCAAGATTGGTTTATACAAATTCTTTATGAAAGTTCATACTATCTTGCTTTATTAATATTACATGTGCAGTTGAGGCCTACAGTATAGAACTCATAAATAAAAAGTAAATTTTAGTATTAAAAATGATTAATGATTAATATGATATCATATTAAAAGGCTTATTAATGTATATAGAATATAATTACAATAAATACATGTTGAATGAATATGTGAATTAAAGCAGAAAAGGAAAGCAGAGTTGCTGTTGGACATTGTAGAAACACATTTCACAGATGCAGGGAATTTTTGTTATAATTTGTTCTACCAGGATCGTGTATTAATTTTGACAATGATAGTTTATATTTTTCCAATGATTTAAGCCTTTTGCTAGACCCACTCAGTATCCTACACATCTAGTTAAACAAGCAAGATGCAGAGCAATATTGTAAGAAGGGTGTTCACTGTGCTGCAGAGCAAGGATGAAACGTGGACTCAAATGCCATTTGAGACGGACCCTAACTTAGCCTATCACTAGCAGATCCCTTTAGAGTCTTTATTATTTCTTTTAACTAGTGCTTTATCTCTCTCTCTCACTCTCTCTTTTTCTGAGACAGAGTCTCGCTCTGTCACTCAAGCTAGAGTGCAGTGGCATCAGCCTAGCTCATAGCAACCTCAAACTCCAGAGCTCAAGCAATCCTCCTTCCTCAGCATCCTGAGTAGCTGGGACTATACAGGTGTGCACCACCATGCCTGGCTAATTTTTTCTATTTTTAGTTGCCCAGCTAATTTTTTCTATTTTTAGTAGAGACAGGATCTCGTTCTTGCTCAGGCTGGTCTTGAACTCCTGAGCTTAAGTGATCCTCCTGCCTCGGCCTCCCAGAGTGCTAAGATTTCAGGTGTGAGCAACCACGCCTCACCTTAACTAGTGCTTTTTCTCCCCCTTAATTGTTTTTCTCTGTTTTTCCAGTTCCAATTAAATGGAGATTAATTCAGCAGATAGTTAAATCAGGTTGTACTTTTCTGCAGAATTATAGTGTAATTTTCATTTGAAAAAGCATTGTTGCCTGCTTTTAGTAAAAGAAAAGGTAGAAAGATTCCATTTTAAATCTGATTGTAGATCAGAAATCAATGCCAGCTGTTCAACAGGGAAACCAAGCACAGAGAAGCCATGACCTGTATACATTTCAGGAGTGAAGCTACTTTAGCTTTGCTCTAGGCTTTCCGTGATGTCCCAGGATGTCCCCATCTGTGTATACTGTTTCAAAGATAATCGATGCCCCATTAGGGCTGAGAACTGTTCTCAGATATGAATTTGGGGTATGTTCACCCTGTGGTGGTGGTGAGGTATCTTGTATTTCCCCAGGGATAAATGCAGTCATCTGGAATTTTTTGGAAATGTGACAGCTTGAGTGTTAATGGAAATGCGGTAGCGGGGGAGTGAGAGTCTGAGGAGCCGGCATGAAGTGTTTCAGTTGGCTTTTCTGACTGTCTAATTCAGAGGGATGTCTATACATGCCTTTAAAATGTTCTCTATAAATGTTTGCTATTTACCATTCCAATCTGGTTTTTCTCCCCACAATATTTTATTACAAAAAATTTTCAAAACCATGGCAAAGTTGAAAGAATTCTATAGTGAACATCCATATAGCCACCACCTAGATTCTCGTGTGGCCTTTATCTTTTAAGGGTTGGTTGGTTTTTGTTGGTTTTTGTCTGTAATTACATGATAGTTCTTAAAATGATGGCATTTACCTGTCACTCATTAAAGCTGTTCTCTGTGAAACTTAGTACTTTGAGGTTCATAGCACGTTGAAGTATAGCATTTACCTAGATGGCTTTTTCCTGAGATTCCTACCACACTAATAAATGTATTTTTCGCATAGGTCTATTACAATTGTAGGTTGCAATTCTGATTGCACCTTTGAGAAGGTCTGACTGTTGTGGCCCACTCTTTTGACAATGGTACCCCCAGCCCAACCTTTCAGCTTTGAACAGAAAGCCCTGTGTTCTGGATCTTCTCTCCCATTTGAGTAACTAAAAATGACAATCTTCCCAAAAATTCATTCAATTTTCAGTCACTTATGGAAGAAAATTGGGATAACAGTTTGAAAAATCAAAATTTTAAAATAATCCAGAAGACAGGCTTTCATTTCAAACTCGAATTCTCAATTAAATTATTTTTAAGAAAAAGAAATCCAGTTACCAGGTGTTAAGTCTCTCAGATTTTCTGCTTGTTTTAGTTGAGGTACAAGAAATTAAACAAGAAAGAAAAGAGGAAGATGGAAAAAAATAGACATTTTGCCCTTGAATTATTAGAATTAGTTGAACTATCCATTTCCTTCTCCCTCAGGTTTACACCTCAGTTGCAGTAACCAGGCAGTCACTTACCTAGAGGTGAGGCTGAAATAGATCTCTGGAGATCTCCTGGATGTCAATTAGGAGAACAATCTCCAAATAGCACGTTTCCACTCTTTTCACATTTCTTTAGCAGAAGGTGTTTATGTCTACCTGGCAGGCAAGTAACCACTTAGTGAAAAGAAGCACAGGTCAGGCAGCTCTGGCATTGTTCTAGGGCTCCTGCATCATAATCGTCATGTGCTGACATAGCCTCTGAAGTAAGAGAAGAGCGCCAGGAAGGAGCAGCCTCGCAGCTCCACCACTGAGATGAAGTGTGGCCAGCATTCCCGTGGAGCCCAGACAGCTGGGGAGCTGGAGTCCAGTGGTGATGTGAAGTTTTCAGAGGCTTCCTTGGAGAGAAAAGTCAATTTAGCAATCGCATAACCATGGAAAAGATGCCATATGCAAAAGTTGAAAATACTTTTTATCATTTATCATTCAATTGATAATTTATCAATCTCCTTATGTCCTAATTTTCAGAGATTTAAACATATTTAAGGCATGTTGAGCCTCTGAAGAAAAGCTTAAAAAGAATAGCATTCTTAGAGGGTGACACTGCTGAGAAACACAACTGAGGGCTGGTTGTGCAGCTTGAGTGTTTAATGGTATCAGGCTCTGGGGATAGCTCAATGCGTGTAACTGGCTCGGTGTGCAGGCGAGAGCAGCCTCCCTCTGTGCAGGCCTGATGGGTTTCCCTGTTATTTTTTGCCTTAGATGCTCTGTTTTCCCTGTTCTATGCTGAACGCTGTCTTTCAGATGGACAAATTCTTTCTTTAGTCATACCTCTAGTACCGTTTACTAAGTTTCTAGTCATCTATTTCTTCATTCAGTATATTTATTACATGATCACCACTTGTCATGTTCTTGTTGTTCTTGCCCCAGGGCCAGAAATCAGTTTTGCATAAATCTGATTTTATCTCTTCAGTATTGATATTAATTCTGTGGTACCTTGATGATGCCCTTCAGTAGTATCATCTCACTTCCATTTTTTTATTTTTTTAGGCTACTGGTATATTAAAAAGTGAAGAAATACCAAAAGAGGGAAACAAAAATCGTGGCATATTTACCTTTAAAATATTAATGTTTTTTAAGATGCACAAAATACAAAACTATATGTATAACTTCATTTGGAGATGATGTTGTAAGTCTGAATTTGAGGCACTTTGTCAAAGTGAGGTCCATGCTCAATTAGCCTTCTGTTCTTGCCCCTCAAGGTGGGCCTGCTTGTTCATGCCTGCATGGGGTCCTCTCAGCTGTATGTTCTAAGCTTGGGATATGAAGGTTTCCTGCCACATTTGGTCTCTGACTCCCTGGTGAGTGCTATGCAAGGTCAGTTGGTTAGTTCAGTAATGAGTACCTACTACTTAACTGGGCACTATGCCATGCTGGGCTACAGAGATGAACAATCTCTGCACTCAAGAAACTTACCATCAAGTGGAGAAGGGGTTGTGTAAACAGATTATCTCAGTGTGATGCAGTGATAAGATAGAGAGGTGCCAGTGGGACTCTGGGAACACAGATGAAGGGCACTTTATCCAATCTGGGGATTTAGGGAAGGCTTCCTAGAGGAGTTAATGTCCAAGCTAAATTGTCAAAGATTAGCCAGCTTGAGCAAAGGCACTGAAGGCATAAAATGACACAGTTTGAGGGGGTAACTGCAAATGGTCTGAGGTTACATAAAGTTGGAGGGGAGAAAAAATGAAGCTGGGAGGGAGAGACTAGATCTTGGAGGGCTTTGAATGCCATAACTCGGTGGTGGGACCCCCATGTGCTGCAGTGGTTTTCTGATAGAGTTCCACATGGGGAGAGGTATGTTCTGGATTAATCATTCTGAGAGTAGTGTGAAGGATAGATTTGGGGAGGGCAGTTCTGTAGGCACAGAGACCAAGGCAACGGCAGTGGGAATGGAAAGGAGGGGGTTAATTTAGGAACTGTTAGTAGCATTGAGAGAATTTGGTGACTCATTGGATGTGGGCAGTGAGAAGTAAGATGACTCAAAGATTTCTGGTTTGGGAAAGTGGTTGAATGATGGTGCCATTAACCAGGAAACAACATGGGCAGAGGAACAGGTGTAGGAGGCAAAGAGAATGAGGTGCTTGTTTGTAGGAACCCTGGTTTAGTGTGGTGCCTTGTCTTCAACTGGTGTTTAGTGTTAATAAATGCCTTTTTGCTTTTTTAAACCTTCAGTGGCTTCCCAATGCTCTTAGAATATGTGACATATGTCATAAGGTGTGTGTATATATTTAGTATGTCTATGTGTTTGTGAGCAGGATCTGGCTCCATCTTGGCTTCAGTTCTCTCCAGCTATATTTCAGACCACTTCCCCTGCTCCCCATCATCCTTCTGTCTCCTTTCTGATGTTGAATTCAAGTCCTTTCCTCTGTCTGAAATGCTCCTCTCCCAACTTTTCACATGTGGGGCTTATTTTCACTTTTCAGAACACAGCTCAAATGTCATCTGTTTAGAGAGCCCTTTCCCAATCACTTGATAAGTGACTGTCTCAGCTCCAAATCCACCGTTGTATATTCTGCATTGTAGTGCTGGGGCTGCAATTCTGCAAATTACATTTCTTTCTCCAGCTGGCTTTCTGTTAGGTTCAACAATAGGTTGCACTAGACTTGAGGGAGCTTGGAAAGCAGGAGAGAAGAAAGAACTCCTTCCTGTTGAATTGTTGTTTCTGTCAGTGTCGCTCTGGCAACAGCAATCAGTTCTAGCTTGCATTTTTTTTTCTTCACTCTCAGAGTCAGCAGCTGGGTAGTGCCCTCGCCTTAGAGGGCAGAGTCTTAGCTCCAAAGGATCTGACCTTTGAGCTTCTAGAGTCTATTCCTCCAACCTCTTCATTCCAACCCCCCAACCCTAGTTGTGGTAGTTGCTTTCTCTAGTCTCTGATATCTCAGTGTTTCCTTTGTGCTTTTCCAGGCCTCCAGCACCTATTTAACTTATTCTTACACTGAAGTCTCTCTATTGAAATAGTTGATTTCTGCCTTTTTAAAGATGACTGGATCCTGACACAACTACTGAATCTGATTTAGGCCTCCACTCAGTCCCTCTCTAACATGTCATTGGATTTTCTTTATAGACTTTTCCTAATCTGTATTTAAATTTTTTTCCTTTCTCATAATCTATCTCCTCGACTTGGATATCAGAGATTTTGTCTCATTCATCATTGTATCCTCAGTGCCTAGCATGGAGCCTGACATACTGTAGGAGCTTAATAAATACATTGAATTATTACAAAAGACTACAGGAGAAATATTGATAAATGACCATACAAAATGGCCAGGATTGAACAATTCTCTAACCTTTTGGTTCTAGGCCAAGTTATTGATGAACTCTGAAACAATATAACACTCTTAGACAGTCAAGTATAATATGTTTTATAAATATGTTAGAATGCAATGCATTATTTAATCTAGACCCATCATCTTTGGAATAATAAGATATACAGTTTATATGTTTCGAATTCTATACTTACATAAACCCCCACTTTCTATAATTGGGAATGATAATGACTTACCTTGTTAGGGTTTCATGAAGATCAAGAGTTGGTAATAGGTTAGATCTACAAAGTTTTGTTGGTTAGCAAATAATTTTAAAAACGAAAGCCATCCAAAGAATCCACTTGCTGTAACATGCAACATCGCCAGGCATTTAGTTGGTAAACTTAATCTGCTTATGTTCTTTTTTTCTTTGTGGATATGGTTGAAGTAAACAAAACATAGAGCCAAAAAATCTAGTTAAAAGGAATTGCTTAGCTTCTACACATCTATAGTCTTTTATGAATTATTATTAAGACAAAGAAGACTTGTAGTATGTCATATATGCTTAATTCTTAAATAATTTTGGTCAAATAAATGCAAATAGATTAGATGACAAAGTTACAAAGTTACAAAGAATTCACACTCAAGTTTCTACTTTGCAATCTAGCTTTTGCTCTCAACCCACTACTGAAATTGCACTCTTACAATTCACAAATGATTGCCTGATCAATAAGTCTTTTTCAACCTTCGTTATTCTTGATATTTCTTTTGCATATGACAGTTGATTATCCTTCCTCCTTGAGACTCTCCTCCTTGGTTTATGGGACCCTGCACGCCTTTTTATTCTCTTCTGCAAACTTTTCTTCCCCTCATTCCATTCATTGCTTTTTCCTTTAACACCCCAAGGCCCTGTCCTTTTTTCTTGGCAAGGCTTTCCTTTATAATCTTTTCCATCCAACCTTACATTTCAAATATCACCTATATGTGATGATTCTCAAGGCTGTGTCCAGCCAAGCTTGAATCTTTTGTGAACTCCTACCCTGTACTTTCAAATGCCAACAGGACACATATACCTTAGTAAACTGGCATCTCAAACACATGCCCAAAGCCATCAGCTCTTCCACAAAATCCATTTTTTCTGACTTTTTTTTGTTGTTAATTTTTTAACATTTTCTCAGTCAGCCATGACTAAAGACTTTGAATCATCTCTCACTCTTCTAACTTCCTTGAAATCAATTGTAAAATTCTTTCCATTCTTTATCTCCAGAAACACAATCATCTTTCCTGACCTTCCCATAACCATCACCCCTACCTCATCTGTACAACCACTTCTTAGCTGATATCTCTCACTCCAGTTTCTCTCCAGTCTAAATCTATCCTACTCAATGCTGCCAGAGTTATTTTCCCTAAAAAGATACTTGTCATTATGGCACTATCCTAATCAAGAATCTCTAACAGTTTTATTATTTATTCTTTAGAATAAATCTAGACTTCTTAAGTTGGTATTTAAAAATTTATAGTTTGGGCCTTAAATAAGTACTTTTCAGTCTTACAAACATATCAATTTTCTGTTTCTATGACTTAATGTTTAAGAGTCCATATTGTTAAGTTTGAATCCTTACTTTTTTTCTACACTATCTGTGAGACCATGGACAAGTTTCTTAATCTCCCTGTGCCTCGTTTCTTCACCTGTAATATAGGAATAACAATGTGAAAATTAAACATATGGAAAGTGCTTAGAACAATACTTGGTATACAGTAAGCTCTATATAATGTGTTTTATTGAATAAATATTTGCTGATGCTTACACATATGCACATATACCAGGAATTCTTCTAAGGACTTGGAGATAATGTCAATTAACAATATAAATAAAAATCCCTACCTTTGTGGAGCTTACTTTGTGCCAGATGCTGTTCTAAGCACATTTCATATGTTTAATTTTCACAATGACCCTATAAACATTGTTATTCCTATATTACAATATAAGAATTATTTATTCTATAATTATTTGTTCTATAATAAAATAATTATTGCTAATTATCTATAATTCTGTTTTTGGAATATCCTTCTTCCTGTGCCATCATCTTCAAAATTCTATCCTTCCTTCAAGATCCACTAAAATGCTATCTACCTCTTGAAATCTTACCTTGTAGGAAGTTCTCATTTGAACTTCTCCAACCTTTAAATCTGTATTGTGGCATTTATGACATTCTATATACTCTACCATGTATTATCAAATATCAATATATTAAATATTAATATTTTATAAATATATTAAATATTAAGGCTACTTGCACATATTTTTAAAATCTCCTGATGGAGTATAATGTTGGGTACCCTGCCCTATTCATCTTTGTAAATAGTAGCATGACATACTTTGTACCCAAGTATATAGTAGTTGCTTAATAAATATTTCTTGAATGAATATAAAGGATTCTTTGCATACTCTTTCATTTGACCTCTATTAACTAACCTTAACTTATTCAATAATAAATATAAAAGAAAATTTAAAATACATCATTTTATTTTCAACTCTGGAAATATCAAATATCAGTATCAAATATTTTTTTACTACTTGTCTTTGTTACCATTATTTGGTACCTTGTTTACTAATAGGCCAATTTTGTAATTTGCTTTACTAAACATACTTTACAGCATATTTAACATCTCCCTGTTACCACCATTTGAAAAGTGCCTGTAAATTTATATTAAAGGAGCCATTGTGGATAGAGTATATTTTGTTTGTTGTATTAATATTGTCTATGATCAGCACATATTTTCCCCATTTCTCACTTCCTAACATAATAAAAAAATGTCCAGGTATTCATCTATAAGCTTCTGGTTGCTTATTTTTTTCCTCTGTTCCAAAGAACTGTAGATGTTTGAAATTTGCTTTTATAGCATCTAAAATAAGAATTAATTTTTTTCTAGTCATCAAGTATACTTCCTCTAATATTGCTTGCTATTTTCCAGACCAGACCAACTGCAGGTTCTCTTACTTTCTAATCTGTATTTTTTTTTTTTTTTTTTTTTTTTTAGACAGAGTCTCACTCTGTTCCCTGGGCTAGAGTGCCGTGGCATCGGCCTCGCTCACAGCAACCTCAAACTCCTGGGCTCGAGTGATCCTTCTGCCTCAGCCTCCCGAGTAGCTGGGACTACAGGCATGCGCCACCATGCCTGGCTAATTTTTTTTATATATTTTTAGTTGGCCGATTAATTTCTTTCTATTTTTAGTAGAGATGGGGTCTTGCTCTGGTTTCGAACTCCTGACCCTGAGCAATCCGCCCACCTCGGCCTCCCAGAGTGCTAGGATTACAGGCGTGAGCCACCGCGCCCGGCCAGAGCTTTTCTTCTATAGCCAGATTTTGCATTTGGGATATACTCAGCAGACTTGTAAATGTATTCCTTCCATCACACAGATAATTTATTTAGAATGTATTAATGAACTAATGTAAATTTGCTCCATCAGTAGAGAAACATTAAATAAATGGTTTGTCAGTATCATAACTTTTCTCAAAGCATGAAGAATATAACATTACTTTTATGTGATAGTCCATTGGTGGTATTTGTACCAAAGTCTGTGAGTGAAGAATATCAAGCAGATAAGCAGATAACTTTCACTTCTAGATGTCATAGCCTGGGCCTTAGTATTTAAATTGCTATCAGTTTTTTCACCCCATTCCCCAACTGAAATAGACACTTAAGCAGTGAGATCCTGCTTTTACTGCATTATGGAGAAATGCCTTTTCTGCTGAATATCCATCCAGCTCAGAGAACTGGAATTTTACCACTACACCCATTTCTCCGACTTACTAACATTGAGCAATGGGTCTTTTTGGTCAACCAGAATAACTGTGGGATCGCTCAATGTTAACAGTCTTGAAAAGTTGGATTTAATCCAAACATCTGAATTTCCCTAAAACAATTTAAGTGTTCTGTGACTAGTGGATTTTTACCAAAAATGGGGTTTGGGGGAAGGAGGGTAATTGTGGTAAGAATTTAGAGCTTTCAAGGAAATTTTTGCATGGTTAAAATAAACTGACTCGTAAGACTCACAATTGTTATTAAAATCAAACTTACACCATTAATCTTTTCTCCTTATAAATTACTGGAACAATTTATGGAAATAACTTTGCAGAAGACCATTATTGGTGACATACTACAGAAGGATGATAGCTACTTGGTTTTTTTGTTGTTGTAATCCTTTGGTTTCTGTATCTAACATAGTGCCGTCCAATAAAATATAATACAAGCCACATGTGGAATTTTAAATTTTCAGGTGAAAATCTAGAACAGGTGAAATTAATTTTAATATACTTTATTTAATCTAATACATAGGACAAAATACTGTTTTTCAATATAAAATGTAACACTTATACCAATCTTAATTCACACTAGTCACATTTGAAGTGCTTACTAGTCACATGTGGCTAGTGGCTGCTGTGTAGTGCAGGTCTAGTCTTTTCTTTTTTTCCTGGAGACAGAGTCTCTCAGTCTGTCGCCCCAGCTGGAGTGCAGTGGCATCATCATAGCTCATGGCAATCTCAAACTCCTCTGCTCAAGCGATCCTCCTGCCTCAGCCTCCCAGGTACCTGGGACTATAGGTGAGGACCACTGCCCCTGGCTAACCTTTTTCTATTTTTAGTAGAGATGGGAGTCTCCCTCTTGCTCAGGCTGGTCTCAAACTCCTGACCTCAAGCAATCCTCCCACCTTGGCCTCCCAGAATGCTAGGATTACAGGTGTGAGCCACCATGCCCAGCCTAGATTTTTTTTTTTTTAAGAAAAAATATTAGATGTTACTCTTGGTGGGGGAGGGACAGAATTTGAGAGAAAATGTATAGATCATTTGAGAAATGGGAATAGGGAGATGCATTTTTCACAACCATTGGTTTACCTTCTAGATCACGTGGAAAAGCTGTTATAGTTAAGTCCTTCATTGATATTGTATTTTTTAAAATATGTTATCCATTGATGTGTAGCTCGTTGAAGGAGGTGAGGAAATGAGAAATGTCATTAGCTTTCTGTCATTTGGTTGAAAAGAGAAAGATGCTTCAGAAATGAACTGCCCTAACGTAGTTCTTCAAAAATTTGTATGAAAAGTTGTTTTGTACTGTTTCTTTTCACATCTTCCCTCCTAAAATGTTCTTTGTCTTAGGGGGATAGCCTTTATTTCTACCTGAACATTTTTATATAATATATAAATTTGAATAAATCTAGTACAGTCAGTTTTTGGTATGGTTTTTTTGTTTTGTTTAAGTTTCTAATAGCCAAGAGTTGGTGTGTGTGGGCACAAAGTATATTTTTTTAAGTAGAAATTGTTTTTGAAGTACAGATTTTTCATTATCCCCTGCAAAGAGGTGAAGATGACTAGGTAGGACCTTTGGCTTTGTCCAGCAGGTGGTCCTTGATGACTCTTTTAGGCAGTTTCATCAGTGGTAAGATAGAAAGGCAGATTTCAGGGGAACAGCAGATGGTGAGGCAGCCGGGTAGACAACTGTGTGGGTGAAGGAAAGGGAAAAGCAAGCTTGAAGGAATAGCAGAGTCTGGGAAAGACTGACTGTGGGTTGTGGAGTCCTGAGAAGTATTGACTGACAGAATGGAGATGCCCATCGAGGGTTGGGGTTGGAGTTTAATTGAGAGGGGGAAGGAAAGAGAATGGATAATGAGAAAGCCAAATCACCTGGCTTTTACTCTTTGGAATTCTTGTTTCCTTTAAACAAGATGTTAAGCCTTAAACATAAATGTAGTTTTCCCTCTAAATGACAAAGTGAATCAATCTGTTATGTTTCTATGCTACATGTCTCAAAGCTTTGCACAGTATCCTTTCCAGGCCCTGATAGTGGTATAGGACTTAAGCATATTATAATATTTGGAGTTTACAAGAGTTGTTAGGGTATTATGCTGTATTTTATCTGAGGATATAATCACTTATAAAATTTTCTAAATGTAAAGTTCTCTTAGTCATAAGGAAAGTCTTTTGTCACAGTGACTCTTGATTTTACTTGATTCTGTAAGCCTCTAACATAGATATGGTTTGGATGCATCACAAAACAACAACACATAATCCTATTCCTTCTTTGTTTCTACATTTTTATTTATCTAAAGAATTATTTGTTTGTATTGTAGTTTGAGATAGAAGGTCATTTTGCCCTAAAATAAAGGTATACTCACTTTGATGTTGTATTTAAGAGAGCTACTAAATCTCCAGTTTTCTCTTTACTCTTTAACTGATTCGATCAATCCATTCAATTATTGGAAGGTCAGCTGGGGTGTTATTTGCCTAGAACAATGTTTTACAAGTAAGATACACAAAAAGCTAATGCGCCTGAGAGTAAGCCATTTACAAAAATTAGACAACACAGCAGAGAACAGTACTAAAATTCACTTCCACACCAGCCTCACCACCCCACCCTACCCATCTCTTCTCCCTTGAACCTAAAGGTTACTACTGTTTACACGTGAGTGTTTATCCTTCCATGCTATTTTCGTACATGTGTTATATTTTATACACATATAAACAACCTGAAGAGATCGTTTAATTTTGCTTTGTTTTTTGCATAAATGAGATCTTGCCATTGTTTTGCAGCTTGCTTTTTTTTGTTCATTTAATATGCCTTGGTGAGTTCTCTGTTTCACTGCAGATAGATCCACCTCATTCTTTTTAACCTGTGTGTACCTTTCCATAATATAGATTTAATATAATTTACCAGTTCTCTGGTTTAGTTTTTCAATTTTTTAATCATTGTAAACTATCATCATTGAATATCTTAATACAAGTATCTTTGTATACAAATTTGAGTGTTTGAATGGGATCGAATGAAACAGAATCTTGAGGAATTATCAGAAACAAAGCTAAGTTCTAACATTGGTGCGAGCAGCTTAAGGAAAGTACCACTTTCTACACCTTTCTCTGTGGGTCTTGTGGTTTTGCTTCCTCTGATGGGTTTTCGTAAGTCTTAATAACTATCTCATCAGTAACAGTAACTTTTTTGAGAATGAGCACTTGGGGAGTGAGCACCTCCCATTATCTCCTTGGGCTGCAGAGCTCTGCCACCACCCCCCACCCCCCACCCCCCCCCCGCCGTGGAAAGATTGTCTTCCATGAAACTTGAGCGGTGGGAGTGCAGGTGAAGTTCATCTGTATTTTTTTTTTTTTTTTTTTTGAGACAGAGTCTCACTCTGTTGCCTGGGCTAGAATGAGTGCCGTGGCGTCAGCCTAGCTCACAGCAACCTCAAACGCCTGGGCTCAAGCAATCCTCCTGCCTCAGCCTCCCTAGTAGCTGGGACTACAGGCATGTGCCACCATGCCCGGCTAATTTTTTCTATATAT
>CAUYPO010000683.1:0-10060 GCA_963574435.1 Cheirogaleus major
ATTTCTTTCTATTTTTTAGTAGAGATGGGGTCTCGCTCTTGCTCAGGCTGGTTTCGAACTCCTGAGCTCAAACGATCCGCCCACCTCGGCCTCCCAGAGTGCTAGGATTACAGGCGTGAGCCACCGCGCCCGGCCGAGACCCCCTCTCTTAAAAAACAAACAATATAGTGGCCACACGGTGTAGCGTTGACCCTTATAATTTCCTCCTATCTGTCACTTTTTGTTATTTTTATGGAGAGGATGGGACCAGAATTTTGCCTCCTCTGTTAATAAAAATAACTGCTAAGTTGTCTATGAATTTTGTACAAAAATGAGGATCAGTTCTTTCCAGTTCATGGAATGAAGTCTTAATCTGTGGGATCAAGATCAGAAAAAATATCTATCTCCTTCAGGCTATATGTTTTCTGGGGCTGTTATCTTAATGCTTATAGGATTGCATTTGCATTTTTTATATTTTTTAATATTTAGATATAAACTGGCATAGTATTTCTTAGACTTGATTAATGGATGGAATTCTTAATTTTAAATGGAAAGAAAAAACTTGACTTTCTGTGCTGACTTAATTCGGTAAAAATATTTAATGTTCAAACATAAAATTAGATATAAACTACTTACGATTAAAGCTCAGGTGATTAAAGCTCATGTAACAACCATAGATTCAAAATACATTTACAGATAAGACAAAAATATGAAATAAAATTTAAATCAGAAATAATAGCATTGTAGATGATATTTTGCCAAAACTCAATTGTCATTTGAACTTTGAATATGGTGGTGGGTTTACAAACTCTTTTGTTCACTGTTATGGAGTGTGTTATGGACCTGTCTGTGCTATGGATGTGCCTGAGCTGACTTGTCTCCCTCCTTTAAGCTATTTAAGCAATTGCAAACCCTTTTTAAAATTTTCCATTTGTACAGTACAGTGTGAATGCATCATTTATATAAGTTTGTCTATTTTACCTCATTAATTTATTCTGCAATTAAAGTACCATGGCTTGGGCCTAACATAGTTGAACCCCAAAGCACTACTGAGTTTGCTTTATGTTTCTTATTAAATAGTTATCATTTGGTTATTCCATATAATCCATATTATGTTAATATATTAATTTTGTACTTTTGTGAATAAATTGCTGTGAAAATAACAAAATACAAAAATTATTGAAGAGAACTGCTGGTTCTTGGAGAATGTAGCATCATTCATAGTTATTCTTAGATTGATGCCATCTAATTTATTAAAATACTAAAATCTATGGTGCTTATTTGAATAATCTGCTTAGGCTATCCTAGTGTGAAAAATTTTGACAAATATCAACTAGAAGAATCGAGATTTTATTGCCTTCAGCTATAGGATATTCATGTTAAAATTTTAAAAGTAATTAAACATTTATAGGTATACTTTATAAGCATAATTTTAATTTTATATAAATATGTGACTTTAATGGCAGTATAATTTTTAACATCTTTTATTTGCCTCAACCAGCAGTAATGAAATTTGAAAGAGATGTGACTGTCTTTTTTTTTTTTTTAATCTCCTGATTTATTTTATTTTATTTTATTTCAGCATATTATGGGGGTACAAATATTACAGTTATGCATATTGCCCATGCCCCCCAAGATGTGACTGTCTTGAAAGAAGCTGTTATGGAATCCTAGAATGTATGTTGCTTTGTAAAAGCATTTGTCTTTGACCAAGTTTGGTGTCATTTCTGTTGTTAATTTAAGCTTTGATAAGACTGATTATTAAGGATTAGAATAGAAAAGGGAAAAAAACAAAGACAGTGATTCTTAACTCTTTTCAAGTTAAAATGGTATTATTTGGTTATTTTGTTAACTGTCTCTTCAAAAGAATTTTACTTCCTTTGCTTCCCCCAAGCCTGGGAAAAATTTCTATCTAGGGTTGGTTCTTATTTCTATACTATGTGGAAGAGATTGGGGTATAGTGAATTTTGGACACTTAATGACCACTCAAGGAGATCACAATTATATTAAATATATAATTTATAGTTTTAGAAAGTGTTTTTACGTTCATTATCTTATTTGTTGTTTACAACTTATCAGAATGGTTGAGTCATGAATTTATCTCCTGCTTCATAACTGAGGAAATCGAGGAACTGTGACGCCTGTACCAGTTGACATATTGTAGCAAATGATAGTGCTGATATTAACATAAAAGGTTTCTGGTTCAAAGACTGTGTACTTTCAACTAAATCATGGAGTCTTTCTATAAAACTAGGGCAAGAAGATGGTGTTTGGCAGTTAGTAACATAGAATATGTAACTTTACCATTGCTTTGTTCTGTAACCTTGGAAGTAGTCAGTTAACTACTTTTTGCTGTATAGTCTCTATTTTTCAAGTAGGGCTTATGATTCTTGGCAATTTATATCCCATAGAGTTATAAGACTTAAAATGTTTGAGAAGAAAGGATCCTTTTATTACTTTTAATTTACTGTCATTATCACCACTTTTGTTTATCATTAGTATTACTTTAATCAGACATTACGTCATGGCCATATTTCACATGTTAGAGTGAAAGGAAAGGAGAAATGCAGGAAAGTAGGAAAAAGAATGTCCAAATTTATACCTTCAAATCAATGCTACCCTTCCAAGTGATGTATACTTGCTGACATTATGCAAAATATCCATTGGATCTTATTTTTCAAATAATAGCTTCAGAGTTTTATTTGTATCTGTACAAAGATGTATTTGTTCAACATGAAAATATTTGTGCATTCAGTCAATAAATAGTTCAGTTTTGGGTTTACATGATACCAATAATTAGTTTTCAGAACATTTATGACTTTGTGTAGATGTAACAACAGAATAATTTTGGTGGGTACTTTTGTAGGTTAGTTTGCTAGAAATGGGTTATCTTTGAACTAATAATCATTGGTTTGTTTTTTCCTTTAGTCAGCAGATAAGCAGCGAGCCCTAGAAGAAACCAAAGCCTACACCACCCAATCTTTAGCAAGTGTCGCCTATCTGATAAACACCTTGGCCAACAATGTCCTGCAGATGCTGGATATCCAGGCATCCCAGCTACGAAGGATGGAATCTTCAATCAATCATATTTCACAAGTGAGACCACACTATTTTTCTATTTGCCTATCAGGAACCCTTTATAATAAACACAGATTATCTGTAATGTTGGCAGCCTTTATTATGTGAATTAACTCACATGTATGATTTGGGAAATAGAACACCAATATTAGGTGGTTGTTTTACTTTTTGTTTTACAGGTTTTTGTTTTTTTTTTTAAATTTCAGAATATTACGGGGGTACAGATGTTCTGATTACATGTTTTGCTTTTGTGCAGTTTGAGTCAAAGTTACATGTGTGCTCATCACCAAGGTAGTGTGCACTGTACCTATTACGTGTAAATTTACCCATCCTCTTCTCCCCCTTCCCACCTACTTGGTTTCTATTGAGTTTTAGTAACATACGTGCACATGTGTGTTGATTAGTTCCAGTTTAATAGTGAGTACGTGTGATGTTTGTTTTTTCATTCTTGTGGTACTTGGCTTAGAAGAATTGTCTCTAGTTCCATCCAGGTTGTTACAAAAAGTATTAGTTCACCATTTTTTTAATGGCTGTGTAGTACTCCATAGTATACATATACCACGTTTTATTAATACACTTGTGTTGATGGACATTTGGGTTGATTCTACATCTTCGCAATTGTGAGTTGTGCTGCTGTAAACAACATTCTAGTGCAGATGTCTTCATGATAAAATGACCTTTTTTCCTTTGAGTAAATTCCCAATAGTGGGATTACTGGATCAAATGGTAGGTCTACTTTTAGTTCTTTGAGTTATCTCCACACTATTTTCCATAGAGGTTGTACTAGTTTGCAGTCCCACAAACAGTGTATAAGTGTTTCTTTCTCTTCACATCCACACTAGCATCTGTTGTTTTGGGACTTTTTGATAAAAGCCATTCTCACTGGGCTTAGGTGATATCTCATTGTGTGTTTTTTTTTTGTTTTATTTCATTATATTATGGGGGTACAAATTTGTTAGGATTACATACATTGCCCCTGCCAACCCTCCGTGCCCCCCCCATGCTGTGCTAGAGCTTCAAGCATGTCGACCCCCTGGAGGTACGTGTCACACCCATTATGTAAGTATACACTCTTCCCCTCCCCCCCCACACCTGCCCACCACCCGATAAAAGATTTTTTTTTTTTTGACATTTTGGTTACATTATATTTCTTTGCCTCTCCCTAAGAAGGGTTAGAGGTACTCCCTTCCCCCCCCACAATGCTTGCCATATCCCAAGGTTGTTGGTCTTCCCCCGTCCCGCCGACTCCCTGATGAGTACTACCACTATTTGAGCACCATAGTTTTAATCAGTCAGAACCAATTTGATGGTGAGTAGATGTGGAGCCCATTTTCCTGGTCTTGTGTTGCCTCACTTTGGATAACAAGCTTAAGCTTAATCCAGGATAGCATAAACGGTGCTAATTCACTGTCGTTTCTTAGAATTGAGTAATACTCCATTGTGAGCATATACCAAATTTTAATTATCCATTCCTGAATTGACGGGCACTTGGGTTGTTTCCAGGACCTTGCAATAGTGAATTGTGCTGCAATAAACATTCGGGTGCAGATGTCTTTAAAATAGAATGACTTATGCTCTTTTGGGTAGATGCCCAACAATGCTATTGCAGGGTCGAATGGTATTTCTATTTCTATCTATTTGAGGTATCTCCAAATTCTTTTCCACAAAGGCTGCACTAATTTGCAGTCCCACCAGCAGTGTTCCTGTCTCTCCACATCCTCGCCAGCATTTGTTGTTTTGGGATTTTTTGATACAGGCCATTCTTGCTGGGATTAGGTGGTACCTCATTGTGGTTTTGATTTGCATTTCTCTGATGATTAGAGATGTTGAGCATTTTTTTATATGTTTGCAGGCCATTATTCTGTCTTTTTTGGAGAAGTTTCTGTTCATTTCCATTGCCCATTTCTTAATGGGGTTGTTTGATTTTTTTCTTGTTAATCCTTTTAAGTTCTAGATAGATTCTTGTTATTAGACCTTTATCAAAAGTGTAGAGAGCAAATATTTTCTCCCACTCTGTGGGTTGTCTATTTGCTTTGATGATAGTTTCCTTGGCTGTGCAGAAACTTTTTAATTTGATGAGATCCCATTTGTTTATTTTTGCTGCTGCGGCAATTGCCTTGGGGGTCTTCCTCAAACATTCTTTGCCTAGACCAATGTCTGATAAGGTTTTCCCAACATCTTCTTCTGGGTTTCTTAAGGTTTCATGCGTTAGGTTTGCACCACCTGGGGGTTGACATACTTGAAGCTCTAGCACAGCGGCGGGGGGCGGGGAGGGTTGGCAGGGGCAATAGATGTAACCGTAACAATCTCTGTACCCCCATAATATAATGCAATAAAAAAATCTAACCCCTTTAGCAATTTACTTTCTTTAGTTTTTTTCCTAGTGACATCCTATATTAGATTAATGCAGGGTAACTGGATGACAGAGAGAGATTTATACCTCTAAATGTTAAGCCAATTATTTATTGTTGAGTCCCTATTTAACCTATCCTACATTCATTGGAATGACTTGACCTTCTCTGCTAGAAGCAAATGAGCAGGATAAACAAGTAGTAAGCTTCCACTGTGAGTAATATCTCAACAAGCCAATTTACAGAGTCACTAAACTTAGAAAATGCACCATTCCTGGGGACTCCTTTCATATACTAATGTTAATATGTTGAATAGCGGAGGCAAAGTGAATGCATTAATATTTCATTTAAGCTGGCCATTCAAGAACCATTTTAATAGGGAACCCAACAGGTCTGCCAAAGATGTTGAACTCACATGCTAAGTTCAATGTTCTTAATATACAACTTGGCATCCTTTTATGATATTCTACTTTCTCCATTCCAATAACCCTCCAAACAAATGCACAAAGCTTCCTCCAGGTGGAATTTTCTGTGTCTTTAATTAAAGCTTACTTCATTTGCCTGAAGCTTTCCTCACTATAGTAGCATTCACATGTGTAAAAGGCCTTGTAATCAAGACAAACTGGATTGAGGCTGTAATGAAGTATTCTCAGCTGAACTCTGTGCTTCATCTCATAGGATATGTGTTATTTGAGAACCTTCCTTCTATAGTCTTGATAAAATAAAAACTCTACAGTTTTAATTTTATTTCTATTTGTCAGAACATTTGTGAACAATAGAAATTTTCCTTAAAACTGCTGATACCACAAAAATCTAATTCCATTAACTAAACTCAGTATGTCTGTGCCTTAGCATGAGCGACAGCTCATCACAGATAGATTGTACCCAACAATTATCATTTTATAATTTAAAAATTGTCTAGAGCAGAGATTGGCAAACTATGTCCCATGAGCCAAAACCAACCCAGTGCCTATTTTCATAAATAAAGTTTCACTGAAGCATGACCAAATCCACTCATTCATATATTTTCTCTGCCTGATTTTATACTACAATGGCATTGTTGAGGAGTTGTGACAGAGATATTATGATATGCAGAATCTATAATATTTTCTATCTCATCCTTTACAGAAAAGATTTGCTGATTCTTTGCCTGAAATGACCCACGAGGAGTTTACTCTTTTTGTAAGCCACCTATAAGATGATGTTATCAAAATTAAATATAGGGGCCTTATAAAATCAACTTGCCCTGATTAAAAGACATAGCGGCATTTTGATAGGAGGCTATTATAACTGAATACTTCTAAGAAGTTTTCCCATGTAGAGATCTTTCACCTCATATATATATAAATATATATATTTAGCTATTGTAAATGTTTTAAGTCCTTGATTTGACTCTCAGCTTGAATTTACAGTATATAAGAATGCTATTGATTTGTGTTTTATTTTGCAACCTGTGACTTTGCTGAATGTATCAATTCTAGGAGTCTTTTGGTGGAGTGTTTAGGATTTTCTAGATGTAAGATCATAGTCTCAGCAAACAGGGATAATTTGACCTCTCTCTTAGATCTCTACTAGGAAAACCACAAAACACTGATGAAAGAAATCATAGATGACACAAACAAATGGAAAAAACATTCCATGCTCATGGATTGATAGAATCAACATTGTTAAAATGTCCATACTTGCCAAAGTGATACACAGATTCAACACAATCCCCATCAAATTAGCAACATAATAATTCACAGAGTTACGAAAAATAATTCTAAACTTCATATGGAACCCCCCCCCAAAAAAAAGCCTGATTAGCCAAAGCAATTTTAAGCAAAGAGCACAAATTTGGAGACATCATATTACCTGATTTCAAATGCTATAAGGCTATAATAACCAAAACAGTATGGGACTTGTTTAAAGGTAGAGACATAGACCAATGCAACAGAATAAAGAACCCAGAAATAAAACCATTTACTTCCAACCAACTGATCGTTGACAGAGCAGACAACATACACTGGGAAAAGGAAGCTCTGTTCAATAAATGGTGCTGGGAAAACTAAATAGCTACATGCAGAAGAATGAAATAGGACCCTATCTCTCCCCATCTACAAAAATTAATTCAAGATGAATAAAAGATTTAAATGCAAGGCATCGAACCATAAAAATTCCAGAAGAAAAGGTAATAAAAACTCCTCTAGACATTGGCCTAGGCAAAGAATTTATTACTAAGACACTAAAAGCAAATACAGCAATAACAAAAATAAATAAATGGACTTAATTAAATGTAAAAATTTCTCCACAGTGAAGGAAATCATCATTAAATAGACAACCTACAGAATGAGTGAAATATATCCAAACTACATCCAATAAAGAGATACTATCCAGAATCTACAAACTACTCAAACAAATCAGCAAGAAAAAAATAACCCCAGGCCAAGTGCGGTGGCTCACGCCTGTAATCCTAGTACTCTGGGAGGCTGAGGCAGGAGGATCATTTGAGCTCAGGAGTTCAAGACCAGCCTGAGCAAGAGTGAAACCCTGTCTCTAATAAAAATAGAAAGAAATTAGCTGGACAACTAAAAATTTATAGAAAAAATTACCTTGGCATCGTGGTGCATGCCTGTAGTCCCAGCTACTTGGGATGCTGAGGCAGGAGGATCACTTGAGCCCAGGAGTTTGAGTTTGAGGTTGCTGTGAGCTAGGCTGATGCCACGGCACTCTAGCCCAGGCAACAAAGTGAGACTGTCCAAAAACAAAAAAAAAAAAACCTTAAGAAGTGGGTAAAAGACGTGAACAGAATTTTTTCAAAAGAAAACAAATGGTCCACAAACATGAAAAATGCTCAACATCACCAGTCATTAGGGAAATGCAAATTTAAGATATAATGAGAGACCACCTTCCTCCTGTCAGAATGGCCGTTATTAAAAAGTCAAAAATCAATAGATGCTGGTGCGGATGCAGAGATAAAGGAACGCTTATACATTGCTGGTGGGACTGCAAATTAGTACAATTTCTGTGCTTTCTATGGAAAACAGTGTGGAGATTCCTCAAAGAAATAAATTTAGATTTACCATTTGATCTAGCAATTCCACTACTGGGTATATTTCCCATCCCTCAAAAAATATAAGTCATTTTATCACAAAGACACATGTATTTGAATATTTTTTCACAGCACCATTCACAATTGCAAAGATGTGGAATCAACCTGAATGACAATCAATTCATGAGTGGATAAAGAAAATATGATGTGTTTGTTTGTGTGTGTGTGTCTGTGTGTGTAGAATACTACTCAGCCATAAGTAGGAATGAAATAACGTCTTTTGCAGTGTCTTGGATGAAACTGGAGAACATTATCCTAAGTGAAGTATCTCAGGAATGGAAAAACAAACATCGCATGTACTCATTTATTTCCTCATTTCCTCACACATTCACCAATTTAGTGCAAATTTTATTAAACTCCTATTGGGATCAAATATGGTAGACATTGAGGATAAATATGTCAGTAAAAAGGTTTCTATGATCTAGCACCTCTTATATTTTCCTGGATAGAGCTTGAGCCCATCCTCCAAAGTGAGGTATCACAAGAATGGAAGAATTGGCACCACATGTACTTACCATCAAACTGGCACTGACTGATCAGTAATATTCTTTGGGAGTTGGGGGGTTGGGGTTTGGTAAATTCACAACTAATGGATGTGGTGAGCATTGTAGAGGGGGAAGGGCATATCTCAAATCATGGTTGGGATGTGGCAGTCATAACATGTAACCAAAATGTTTGTACCCCCATAATATCCTGAAATAAAAAAAAATTCCCGTTTGGCTGTACCTTATACTTCTGTTTCTTTGCTGAGACTCTATATTTTTCTTTTTTTCAAGCATTTTTGTAATTGCTTGCTGAAACTTTTTTAAATTGTTGCTTTAGAATCGTTGTCAGATAATTCTCACATCTCTGTCATTGTAATGTTTTCATTTATTGATTTTCTTCTTTCATTATAAAATCTGCCCGGTTCTTGGATTGAAACCTGGATGTTTTGAGTATTATGTTACAAAAACCTAGATCTTATTTAAACTTTCTCTTTTAGCTAGTTTCCTGTTGGTCTTTATTTTCACATGAGGGGTGTGCTACTTGTTCCTGTGAGGTTTAAAGTGGGAGGATTAACACCCCTTCTGGCTTCCATTGACACCATGGCAGGGGGTTTACATCCTTATCACTGGGAGGTAGTGAAAATCTTGACTCTCTATTAGGTTTTCTGATGCCTCTCCATCAGGTAGAAAGAGAGGTACCTCTCTATAGCAGTCCAGGCTCTCTGTGTGGTTTTCACTAACATTATAAGAAACAGGAAGCCTTGTTACCTAGTAGGGAGAAAAGGCTCAGCCCTGTACCCAGTCTTCTGTGCCACCAGCATGGTGGCAGGGTTGATGCCTCCCGAGGGTGGAAGTCTAGACTCCTCACTGCACCTTCATTCTCATGTGTGGCTGTGGGTATCATAGTTTTATTCCTATGGTGTTTTCCTGGAGTAGAGCAGTTATTTTACAAAAGTTTTATGTCTTACTATACTGTCCTTTCCTTGTCCTTTGGCTAGAGAGAGCAAGCTTTGTTTTGTTTTGTTGGATTTTGTCTATAACCATTGGTGTTTTTGAGTTGCCAACTTCTTCAGCTT
>CAUYPO010000686.1:0-15491 GCA_963574435.1 Cheirogaleus major
GCTATTATAGCCTTGAAGTATAGCTTGAAGTCTAGTAACGTGATGCCTCTCGATTTGTAATCCATGATTAGAGGGGGAAGCTGGATGTAATCATTTACATTAATAACAGCAAAGATAATGATGACTTTGTATTTGGCACTGTCCTCAGTCTTGAGATGTGCTAACTTTGGAGGGGTACCAAGATTTAAGCCCTAATGAGAAAGACTTTGTCTTCTTGTTTTCCTTGCTTCCATACAGCAGGCACTCAACATATATGGGATGATTACATCATATTGAATCTTTACAACACCATATCATCTAAGTATTATCATGGAAATAATTTTATTCAATCATTTTATATGATTCTGTAGCCCATGGGCACATGCTTGGTAAGAGTAAGATTAGGGATTTGTACTCAGAACACAGACTGCTTGATCTTATGCTCTTAATAATCAGGATATACTCCCTCCTAACTGGTCAGTCTAAACATGTTGGGAAAATACAGAGTGCTAACATGAATGACCTTCTGCCCATTCTGAAAAGTCAATTCTTTATAGAAGTAGCTGTTTTCCCATCACACAATGTCAACATCTTTTAAATGTCTCAAGATAATTAAACTTATGTTGTCTGTGTCTGAGAATCAAGTCAACTGTGGGCTGATTAAGAAGCCCTTCAATTTGTAGCTCTCCATAGGCAACCTGCAGTGGAGAGAATCAGTATTTAATGGATTTCCCATCTGCACAGACTGTTAATAAAGCTAGAGCAGCCCTCGCCTATTAAATGGCAACATGGCAAGTGCTGAGCCCCTTTTCCATTACATAAATACATCCTCTTCTCCCCTTTACCTATATAGTCATAAAGGCAAAGACACATTGTAACCACATAAAGGACCAAATCCCAGTACCTGGCTCCAAGGATTGGAAAATGTTATACGGTACTTTGACCAATGCATTGTACTAGACATATGTACATTTGGGAATTAATTACCTGTTGGTTGCCAGGTATAGCCCTAGGCACTGAAAGTCCAAAAATTAATAAACATGACCCCAGCTTTTGAAAAGTTCACCGTTTAAGGAGTATAGAGACCCATAAACATATCATTAAAATAGAAATGCCAGGATGGATTATGTCCAAAGCACAAAGGAAGCACAATGGAAAGAAGGATAAATAGAGAAATCTAGAAAGCACCGCTAAAATAATTACCTTGAATGAGGCTACTAGTTCTTTTATTAACCGCCAAAATGGTATTACAATGAGAGAGATTGATTATCTGCTTGCTACTAAGGGGATCAGTGGAAAAGACAAATGTGTGTTTTAGGAAAACTCCTTTTCTATGTGCAGTAGCTAGGGAAAATGCTACTCTGGTTGGCCACGCATACCTATGTACAGCATATTAATTTCTAATATATTAAAATTTGAAAAAATAATATTGTTCATGGGTAAGATTTAACCACTTTGTGGAAAATTTAGATAATGTGCCAATCTTGATTTAGAAAATTGAAATTACATTCTTCCCTATGTAGCTAAAATTTATAGGAAGACTTTTTAAAACTACAAAGTTCGACATGACCATAATTGTCCCAAATTTACTCACACATATTAATTTGACGATACTTTCCAATCTATTAAGAAAATGGTTTATATATAGCAGTTCTAGAAATGAGGTTTAATGACTAGATCTTTCTGCATTTGGTGAAATGAGCAAATCAACAACAACAACAAAATGAAGTGGGATATAAAAGCATTCATATGGCTCACACAGAGAGAGACATGTCTGAATCTCAAGAGACTTTTTGGGGGGATAAAGCAGCAGTTGGAAGGGGAATAAAGAGGCCTACAGAAGACACTGTGACATTTAAATAGAAACTGGAAAGTCACATGGGACAAAAAGAATACACTAAACTCTTAGCTGAATTGCTTGCAATTGTTTGGACAAAAGCAATGGATCAAAAACTTATGGTCTCAAAGGTGCTTCAGATTGTGTCTTTATAGGGCTTTAACAAAGGGCAATTGAGTGGGAAAATTTGTCAAACTAGTTATTTGAGTATGTGAAAAAAAAAATCTCCAGTGTTCCCAGTTGCGATAGCATTGTGAAGACACAACTGAATCTCTCCTTGGCAAGCAAAGCCACTCACCTGCCTTTTCTATGCTCTGCCCAGGAAGCTCTAGGGAAAACCACACTGATCTCTTTGCTACTCCACTTTCTTATCCCTTGTTTCCCAGAAAGTTCTGTTTGCTCTCTTTGTCATTCTGAACAAACTTAAAAAAAAAAAAAAGAAAAGAAAAGTTGTAAAAACATCAGTTAAATAAATGCAAATCTGGGACATCTTTATAATAGGGGAAATGACTTTTCATTAGAAAGTATTTTCTTGGTTTACTGCAGGGGAGGGTGAGACAGAAAAGAAAAATTTTAGAGAGAGCTTGAAACTTTTTATTACTGTCCAAGGCTAGCTATTTCCTTCCACCTAAAAACATATGTCAAGTTGTGCTTTAAAAATTAGTAAGTTGAGCCATAAATCTCCCTTTACATATTAGTGAAAAATTTCCTTAAAGGACATTTAAAAACTTGAACACATGGGCATGCCAGTCAGGTACACCTGGCTCTTTTTGGCCTGAGTCACAGCCCTGAAAATATTAGATCACTTCCTTGCTCTCCCAGGCAGAGGGTTCTAATCTAACTACTGCTTTAACATCCCTCAGAGGTAGCAAATTAATGGCCTGTGGAATGGTTTTGCAAATAAAGTTTTATTGGAACACAGCCATGCCTACTCATTTACATTTTGTCTATGACTGTTTTCATGTTCTAATAGCAATCATGACAGGGACCCAAGGGCATTCAATTCTGCAATTCACAGAAAGTTTGCTGACCCCTGTTCTAAAGGATAGTCTTTGTAGGAAGAAACTATCTTAAGTATTTTAAAGAGTCAGCACTTTAGATTCTATGAGACTGATGGAGTCGTTGACAAGTTGCCCCAATGGCTCTTCTTCCAGCTCACCTGTCCTGTCCCACAGGTAGTCATCTCTCCTGAACACCAAGCATTTTCAGCTCTGTCTGCCTTTGCTTATGTTTTCCTTTCTAGTTAATGCAGCCTTTCCCATTCTCCAACTTAACAAAATCCTCATTTACAAATGTCAGCTCCTCCACGAAACCTCTGATCTTCCCAGGCAGAATTAATCTCTACCTTCAGATCACTACCAAAGCATTGTTGCGACACCACATTAGCCCTTATCACATTGTGTTGTGACTCTGCTTTGACTGCTATGCATGAACTCCTTGGAGACAGAAATTCTGTCTCTCTTATCTCTCCTGTGGTGCTGAGTAAGGAGCGCAGCATTTAGTAGATACTCCTCCGTGAATGTTTGCTGTAGCCAACAGAAAAATTATCTAAGGCGATTTGTATAGGTGCCGATTGAAAGGCACCTATTCACAATTTTATGATTTTAGTAAAAAGTAGATCCCTGAATGAATGGGAGAAAGAAAAAATAAATCATGAGAGAGAAGGAAGAAGTTGAAAAACATCTGGAACATGGAATGCCTCCCAAGGGTCAAGGCCATTGAAAACAAGGGAAAAGCATGCCGGCTCAGGCTCCCAAGACCAACTTCCTAACTTCAGTGTCCTACCCAGCCCCAGCCTTCTCACCCAGCCATGTCCTTTCAGCCACATCCACTCTCTCCCCACCTAAATATTCTGTTTGAGATTATTGTCTTTCCTTCCTGCCTGCCCAAGTCCTAGACACCTCTTCAGCCTTACCTGCTGTGGTTCTTTCTTTCTCCCCCATCCTCCCTTTCTTTTATCACCCATCTCTAAACACAAGCCTAACATGAGAGTCCTCCTACAGACTTGCTTCCAGTTATTTTTTAATTCCTCAATTTCAGACTGTTTTTAAATTTCTGTTATGTTCTTTTTCATTGCCTAGGTAATTTTCCATGAATTATCGAGTGATTAACATTAGCTGAATTTGGGGTTTCACTCCCAGGAAAGTAGTAAAATGAATTCCTTTTCTTTTTATTCTTTCTTTTTTTTAATATTGCATCCAATTCACTCCTTGAAACTCCCCTTAATTCTCATTAAGTGTATTAGTCGAAGTTCTCCAGAGAAACAGAACCAATAAGACACATTGAGTTATTCTCACTTCTATTTTTTCTAGCCTTTTGTTTTCTCAAAAGTGACTGTCATCTAACATCAGCAGTCAGGCAATGATGATCTATTTAATGTTTATCTCTCAAGCCTGACTGCTTTGGATTCCTTTATACCCCTTTAGAGGCCACTGTGCCTGCAGTTCACTCCCAGAAGAGTCTGCCAATTATGTGGTGTTCTGCTAACTAGCACTTGGGGCCCGAAACATTCGGCAAGTTTCCTAAGTGTTTCCTTAGCAGGTGCATACCCTGCAGTCTCCTCTGACTGGCATTTCATCTTCGTGGATGGCTAATTATATAATGTAGGAGTAAAAACAGATACTTTTTAAAAAATATATTTTAAAAACTAATTACAGGAATGAACTCACTCTTTAGCTAGAGGATATTATACTGATCCTGCCAAAATCTACGAGAAAAACACCCTTCCTGCTCTTATTCGATCACCTGTGCAGGGATGTGTGCCTTTTGCCCTTCTTGCATCATTTCCCACCTCTTCTGAAAAGAGAGACGTGTCTTTGCTTTTAGAAATCACAGTCTTTATCTATGTGCTAAGGGATAGGCTCACTGCTTTTCTCCTCCCTCCCTAACTCTTGAGAGATACTGAGAGTAGATGACTCAGGTACACAGAGATTGGGTTAGGGCTTGGCAGCAAGCACCCTAGTTGGACCAACTAGAGTCATAGCTTGCTGGAACTATCGCTAAAGAGGCTCTATTTCCTCTCTCTAAATTCCAAGGACTGCATGAACACAGAAGGGCTTGCTTGTGAAAAGAAACTGCCTAAGAATGAAGCTTATACCAAGAGAATTAGAGTGAGGTGGGGAAGGGAGGGAGAGAAAGTCCCAATGACATCACAGGCACCTTTGAATGTGGGAGTGCCTGGAGTTGGCAACATTCCTAGAGTTCTCAGTTGGATGAAATATAAATGAGCTCTCTGTCACTTGCACCTAAAAAAAAATCTCACCTGATTCTCCTGCTAATCCTGGATGGCTTTTTAGGACCTTTGAAGTAGAATTTGGGATTGTTTGCATACGGTTTCTGTTAGCAAAGAATGAATTTAAGATAATAAAAGGAAATAGTCATTACACAGTGAAACACCTAGTTAGTGGCTTAGCTGGTTATGAAAGTGGCTCTGTTTTAATTAATGGGAACTATTACAAAATAATTTGACTTGACATCTTGCAAGTTGAAATACTTTATGTAAATTTGTGTGTGAAATTCTACCAAATGCTCTTTATAAAATTTCATAATCGTTCTAATATGACCACTAAAACCAATCATTGGGTAAATAATTAGGCACATATGACATGCTTTGTTTTGATAACTACTGTTGTTTATATTTCATTTGTTTTTTTTGCTGTATCCATATGTTCATGCATTTTTGGTGCTTAAAAACAGAAATAAAAAAAGTACTAATGTAAGACTTTTCAGAAAGTCATTTTAATGTGTGTATGTATTTAAGTTTTGTTTGACAGTAACTGGAGAGGTTTTTCTACCACCCCTTAAGTTGGTTATGATTGTTAGAAAAAAGATGAATGATGAGTAAAAGTTTTCTAAATCATATTTTTTATTTGACATAATGTATCAATAACCTTATTCAGAACTCAACTATAAAGCAATTCAATCCTAAAAATTTATTTTTAATAAAACATCAAAATGTGTTGCTAAAAATGTTCATAAAATGATTCTCATTGCAACGTTTGTTGAGAATTAAAAATAGCCTATATTAATAAAAAATATGTTAACTTTAGTATCAACCATAATTACAAAATTTAACACTTGCAGCCATTTAAAAGTGAATTTTAACATAATTAATCCCATGGAAAGAACTCTTGGATACAGTGAATTTTAAAAACAAAAATAAGGTTATATAACGTATATGCAGTCTGATATTAATTTCATAGAACCATATTTATAAAAAGCAATTAAAAAAGAATGCATAGGGTAGTGAAAATATAAACAATTTTTAGTTCTTTATACTTATGTATGCTTTTCATATCATTGACTATGAATATGTACTGCTTCATAATCAGAAAAAAAAAGTCATAGAAATAGCAACCAGAGCTGACAAGAGTATGTTGATATAAAACAACAACATACAATATTGGTTGCAGCATAAATTAGTTTACCATTTTAAAACAGCCATCTCCTTTAAAGAAGCGCAGAATATTTTGATTAGTAAAATGAAGCAAATAATCCTGAAAATTAGCAAATCTAAACACTAAAGGGATATTCTTTATAGTGTTATTGGTTATTATAAAATATTGAAAGTAATCAAAGGACATAACCTCTGGTATACCATTTGGCAACCTAACCAAAGTTTTAAATTTTTAAATGATGACCAAGATAAGACCATGAAGCAAAAAAATTCTTGTGATATAATGTAAGAAGGAAAAACCCCCATAAAATTACATATATTTTGTAATTACATCTATGTAATCTACAAAAGTTGCAAAATCCAAAAACCGACTTTATTTAAAAAATAAATAAATAAAAACACCAAACAAAGGAAATATGAGGTTAACAAACAAATCTTCCTTGATTTATTAAATAAGCTATTTTTTGATGTATCAAAAGAGTTTAGATTTCCTAAATTTCTTTTAGGTAAGATGTTTCTCCAAATGTTGCATATGTGGTGGAGGACAGAATATTTCTTTTGAAAAGGTGCAAGTTGCATGATGTACAAAGACCTATGAAAATTTCAAAACTAATCTTAAAAGGTTTATCATGTTTAATAATAATATTAATAATAGGTATCCATGATGAATGGAATATTTGTGTTCTCTAAAAATGTATATGTTGAAGCCCTAACCCCAATGTGATGGTATTTGGAGGTGAGACCTTCAGAAGATGAAGAGGTGTAGATAAGGTCATGAGGGTGGGGCCTGCATAGTAGGATTAGTGGCTTTATAAGAAGAGGAAGAGGAAGAGAAAGCCAGGAAGAAAATCTTCACCAAAAACCAAATTGGCAGACAGACACCTTGTTCTTGGACTTCCCACCCTCCAGAACTGTGAGAATTAAATTTCTGTCATTTAAGCCACCTAGTCTGTGGTATTCTGTTATGACAACCCAGACCAACTAGTATAATATTTTTAAAGCCCCCTGCTATGTTATATAAGTGAATAGTTAAGAGAGTATCTGTTTATTAAATCTATGTCTTGTCAGAATGAATGAATTTAAGCAAAGATTGGTACAAGATGTAACTTTTTTAGACACAAGATTACAAGAGTATTAGCCCCCACTCTTATTTACAAATGATAAAGCAACTTACTTAAGCCAGACAAGGTAACCTGTTGGCTCATGTAAATGCAAAGTGTAAGTCCTAGCTACAGATCCAGTTGGATCCAGGGGTTCAAGCAATGTGATGTGGAATCAGACTCACTTTTTCCATCACTTGGTTCTCCTCTTTATGGACTCAGTTTCAGGAGATTCTTTCCTTATGGTGACCTAATGGCTACTTGCTGCTTAGCAAGAATATTCTATTTTCTGAGCAACCCCAGAAAAAGGATAGCTTCTCCTTTTCAATATTTCCCCCAAATTTCCTATAATTGATATCCATTGGTCTGGAGAAAGTTGAGAAGCAAAGAAACAAAACCAATAAAGGAAGTGTGAAATTAATGAGTAGGTTATAAGCAACTGGGACCCTCTGACACTGTAGACCTAATGTTTTATCTGTTGCCTAGAAAACATGTATTAATGTATTTGTTTAATGAATGAATGAGTGAAGCATTGGGTGAATGAATGAATGAATGAATCAATCAATCAATCATTGAATTCATCAAACCATGAGTGAGTGAGTCAGTGAGTAAGTCAATAATGGATGAGCCTCGATTAAATATAGGAACTTGTTTATAAGCATCATTTTCATGCATTTGAAATTCAATTATCTTTTCATGCACCTCAGTTCACAGAACAAACTGCAGTATCACTGATTCCCATAATGCTTCCATGATGGACAAGAGAAAATGCCATTAATTGGTAAAGGGAGAGGCTACATTAAGTACTGCTAAGCTTCACGTCAGACACAGTAACTGCCCAGGTATTACTCCCTTAGGAGACAGAATTCTCTTTACTCTCCACTTACTGAAATCACTTCGAAAGAGATAATATCCTAATGACAAGTGACCCAAAGTGCAGGAAAATTAAATATTCTACTCTTTTTGGCACTGTACGCTAGAGGTAATGGACATATGATGAAAATAAAATTAATTTAATTCCTTGGCTTAAATCATTGGTTCCAGAGAATTTAAGTGATCTGCTTGGGGTCCGTTCACCTGATAAAATAGTGGCCAAGATTGGATGACAACCTTGGTTCTTTGGCTCTCAATGCAGAGTTCTAATTGAAGATTACTATTTAAAGTTCGTTCAGCGAATGATCATATATTTCAGTGATTTTTCAACCTTCACTGTGCACAAGAAGCATGAGGGATGCCTTTCAAACATCCCTATGTCTACATGAAATCTCTAGATAATCAGATTTAGTTGGTCTGAGATGAGGCATTGGCATTTTTAAAAAGTGGTTTTAATGTGCAGCCAATGCTAATGTTCGCTAAGAAATTTGAGGACAAGCATGAAAAAAAAACAAAGTCCTTTTCAAAGATTTACTCAAAAGAATCAAATAATCAATCACACTTTACTCTGTCCTGCTTGTGTATTCACACAGGGAACACAATTTCTAAACCTAATGTATTTTCTAACAGAGATCCGGCAGAAGGAGGTATTGGTGAAATGTCTGATGATTAAGAATAATACAAACACTTTCACAGAGGCTGATAACGAAATGACTGAGATTTCTAAATTCTCCTAGCCAAATTTATTTCTTGCACTTTGTTATGACATTGACATTTGGCCAAAGAATGCCATCTAAACAGTGAAACTCACTTTAATTGTTTTTTGAATTCTCCAAGTTTGTTGATCCTCTCATGATATTTATCTTCTTTGTTCTTCAGTTGAAGGTGCAATGATTGCATGTTAATTCATATCGTATCTGGCTACCTATTAACAATATGGAAGGTTTAATTTAATGTTAGCTTGTTCAAGAGCCTGGAGATGCACAGGTGAGAATGCATGTGATTTTAATCTCTTTTCATAAGCCATGGTTGAGCTAATATCTCACATTAGGGTATCGTCTTTTCAGTTTATCCTTTCTCAATCAGTTTGCCGTTTCACCTTGTTAGTTCTGACAGAGGCAAAGTAGAAATGCCGAGAGCTGTTGAATAAATATAGCTTTGAGCCATATATATTTCAGCTGCAGACAACAAAATCCAATTCATTTTCGTGGGTAATGTTGCTGTTCATTTTATAGGCCTTAATTAGAACTGAGGTTGTTTTTGATCTGCAAAGTTTTAGTATAAAGTAAATGCTCATTTTTAAGAAGAGAAGGGGGAAATGTTCTTGCATTTAATCACGCTAAACAAGCTCTTTAGGCAATTTGTTCAGAAATTTCTCTAATTAAAGCTTGCCCTCCAGGTAATGTGGTGATCAGATCTACCAGCGGATATAAATTAGGGACATTATGCAATTAGCACTAAGACCACAAATGGAAGTAACAGCTGGGTGGCTGTGAGTGAAGCAAATAAACAGCTCCTAGGTGGCTCCTTAATATTAAGGAGTAGGTCTCCTGCTAGAATGTGCTGTGGCGACTGGTTCCTTAGCTCAACTACAGGAGTATTTTTCTCTGAGTTCACGTCAAAAGATTAAACCTGAATATCTTTGAAGATTTTGTTACAGGTAATGTTTAGCTTTAATTCAAAAATGAATCTTGGTTTCTATTTATTTGGAACCTTCTGAATGTTGTTCAAATTCATCTCACCATGATATAAAAAAAGTCAGGAGATCAAGCAAAAGATATTTAGATATTGACATAACATTCCCCTAGAGAATTAAAGGGGGGTAAGGATATGGCCTTTTTTTTTTTTATTATTAGAGCCAAAAGCAACAATACCTGAATCTTAATTGAACACTGGCTCATATAAAATTATATTCAGAATTTTAAAATATATATTATAAATATAATCCTATAGGATTTCCTTACATGCTGAGTTATATCCATTACTCCTCAACTACACCCCCTTTTATTTATTATGATCTTATTTTATCTTATTAACTTAGCTTTCTACATTCAGCTCAAATATCACTTCTTTGAGCAACTTTGTTATAAAAACCACTTTCTGAGCTAGATGATGGTTCTTTCTGATCTCTAACATCATAGCAATTATTCACTTTGTACCAAGAAGAGGCAAGTCAATTGTCCAGAGGTCTTTTTGAGGATACACAACATAGAGGAACCTGAGTGTGAATGGTATTCCAGAAATACTTTGGTGTTTTGTTGAGTGTCTCAGATTTGGGGGAGAATATGGACATGGAACCAAAATGTCATTCCTCATGTTGCCAAAGTGGAATGTACTTTTCAGGTAATAAAATGAGGGCATGATATATTAACATAAGGAATCTCATGAAACATACTAAGTCTGAAAGAAACTAAGAGGCCATTTATAAACTGAATGCTCAGTTTTAATCTTTCTGCAAAGCAGAAAGTGGTTCATTTGCTGCCATTTTTATGTATTAGATACTCCTTTTAAGGAACATTTTAAATTCAAATAATAATAGGGTTTAAATCTCAACAGGGGACAGACAACTGAGCTGTTTTTAATTACAACTAATTTGACAAGCCTCTTTTCATCATGGAGTCATCCCCTCTTGCCTTGTGCTTCTGAAACACCCATTTATATGAGCAAGAGTTCCAGCTAATTAGCCTAGGTGAGATCGGCCCTCAGGAGGTGTTAGGATCTAACCACTTAAATACAGTTAGTGAGTCAAAATGTTCTTTAGAACCTCTGCCAGAGGAATGTACTCAATATAGCGACACCAACTTTTGGGGATCCCAGTCCCAACTTCCTTCTAGTGTCATTTGTCAGTTCTGTGAAGTCGGTAGAGCAACGGTATTAGACCAGTTTTCTCAACAGCCACTTTTGACATTTGGGGTTGGATGATCTTTTCTTGTGGGGATTGTCCTGTGCATGGTGGGATTTTAGCAGGATCCCTGGCCAGTAGCAGACAAAAACATCTCCCAACATAGACAAACGTCCCCCGGGAGGCAAAATCAGTCCTAGTTGAGACCACTGCATTAGGCAAACCACACACAATTTGCTGTGGACAAGTTTTAAATCTTAAATTCCTCTGAGCCAGAGCTCTTGAGTTGCAAACCTCAGCGACCTTGGACTTAGCTCATAGCCGGGCCCAAATCCTTTAATCAAGGATTTATGCTCATCTGAAAGATCTGCTGGTCAATCACAAATGTTGAAAGAATTTCATTTTCATTGAGACCCAAAGTTCCATCATAATGGGTTTTATTAAGTTGCAAGAGAGATTACTTAACCAGACTAAGCCTTATTCTTTGCCAGAGCTAGTCTGCTTTCATCTAATTTACAAAACTCCTTTTCACAAATCCATTAAGGAGGACTACATTGAAAATTGAAGTGGACATGATTTTGAGAAAATTGGGAAATGAATCAAAATGAATCCAAAAATATCACACAATTTCAAAATTTATAGCATTTATTTTAAATCGCTTTTTAGAATTTATGTGAATTTGAGAGTTTCTGTGATTGATCCTAATGCAGTCCTTAAGCACTGAAATGAAATAAAAATCAAATGCCCAGACCCTACCCAGGTGCTGAGCATGACTGTGGGTCACTCCAGGCCTCTGGGATTTCCACACTTATCAATGAGGAGATAAGAGTAGAAAAAGGGTTTCCAAATTTTGCACCCAGTTGGCATAGTCTGTTGGGGAGGGCAGAAGCCCCACCCTCCAATTTAGCCATAGCAGCTTTACTTTGATTGGATTCATTGATCGGGTTGCAGTATATGATATTGTCACAGGTAGGCTTCTTTGAAGCAGATGCTGAGGTGGAGACTGGGGCACAAGGATTTATCAGAAGTCAACACCTGTGAGGAGGAAGGTAATAAAAAGAGGAAAGGGAGGGCGCTTTTTGGTTTTATATTTTTGTTTTCATTCTTTACAGTTTTGTGTTTGTTTTATGAGGAGTTCGTTTTTATGTTTTGTTTGTATTTTGCTTGCAACGGAATCTTCCGCACACTTCATCTGGTTCTTTCACTTAAAGTTAGGATTGAAAAGATGCTGATGAAAGGAGTTTAGGAAGTGTTTAGGAAGACAAACTGATTAATAGAATACTTTTTGGCCCTCCCAAATAATCTTAAAACCCCAAATCTGTCTCTCCATTAGCTTTCCCCATATAAGCCCAAAGTTAAATCCCAGTATCTTCAATATTTCAGTATAAAGGAAGTCAAAGTATTCATACATAAGGTGCTCATAATGAACAAAACATAATTAAACCCTGAAGTGTGTGCAAGGATCAAGATAGAAGAATTATAACTCATAGCTTGGAGAGTAGTGGCCAATTCCTCATTCTCTAATACTGTGTACAAAACAGGCAAGATTAAAAGCTTGCAGTTCTTTTTCAGATAGCTTCTTTTCAGGCAATAGCACTCACAGAGTCCATAGCCTTTAAAGGGATTTCCTGTCACTTGCTGATTTAACACCGGACACCGGATAGCTTGCAGGAGATAGAAAGACGTTGTGACGGAATTAGGAGGAAAAGGCTGTGTGTGCTGGAAATATGATATTAGTTATAGGGAAATTCCACTAAAATGAAAACATTTGGATTACCATACAGACCTCACACTAATAGGATTTAAATAGCAGTTTCATCCTCTTCCCTAACCCAGTCTATTTTGAAAGTTGCTGAAAAAAGTACCAAACAACACGAGTAAGTATGTTGAAGTCCATGTGTCGGCCAACTCAAAGGTTAAATATGTTAACCAAATGTACACATTGAATTCTAGTTAATTCAGTGATATTTTTAAATCATTTCAATTTTTTCTTTAGCATTCAAATACCTAACAATTGTGGTTTTGTAAGGAAACCTGACTGGTGGAGTTCCTGATGCCTACGTGAATGTCTTAAAGCCATCTTAAACTCAGCATGTCCAAACTAAATCACCGTTCTCTAAACCTGATCCACTTCCATCTTGAAGAATTCACCACACCGTATTCATTTTACAACTTACTCTCCTTCATGTCATGGCTAATATTGGATCCATCATCTTTCCTTGTCTAGTTTATCCCCCCCTAAATGTCATATTTCCAATAGAGCAGGCTCTGGGGTCAGACTCTGCCTGGGTTTAAAACCTCCCAACACACTCAAGAGCTATGTGGTCTTAGCAAAGCGAGTTAACTCCTCACTGCCTCAATTTCCCCATAGATAATCACAATGCAGTGAGAGCATCATATTTCATAGGAAGGATCCACCCCAAAGAAGGGTACATAAGTAAGACTTGCTTTCAAAATCCCTTTAACCAACAATGAAATATATATTCTGTTTTCTCAATATGTCTTCTTTCAAACAAATTCACAAGAGCCCCTTTGTCTTGAGTGTTATAGCCAAAATTCTTCTATATGACAGACTATCTTACACATATTATTACTAATAGATATTATACATATCATTACAGAATATATTATACTCCTGCCTTCAAATGCATAGTTGGTTTGGATTTAAGGGGACAGCTCAAAAAAACAGTAACTCCACGAACTATAGAATCAAATCAAGAAGCAGTTGCCCATACACCAGGATACACAGGACAATTGGCAGTGTCACATAGACACGAATACTCAAGACAGTCCCAGTCACATCAGACCCCCTGTGTTTCCTCTGCCTCACTGCTATGCCCAGAACTGATCAGCTGGCAAAAGTATGAGCCTGAGCGATGGAGGAATGAGCACATCTTTGCAGTACTTATGATGCTTTGCCTGCAGGTAACATGGGGACCCAGGTGGTCAGGTGTGCAGCAGCAGGTTCAGATGTCCCAGTGTGCAGTTCGTTGGGCAAGAAAGAGTCTGTAGGGAGTGAACTTCTCTTGAACTGAGACCCAGTCCTATTTTTCATGTGCAATACAGTAAAACAGTATACTGGAAAATGTGGTGGGAAGGAACACGTAATTAAATATGTATATTATATTCAGAAACATATTTGAATATGAGGTGATGCTATTATACCTAACTTTCTTGAATTTTAAGAAGACCAAATGAGATAAGACCTCTAAAAAATTTAGAAGAATGTCTTATTTTGGTAAACACTGAATAAATGTTAGCAATATATTTTCTTTCATATTTATTCTTTATTAGTGGAAGTCCAAAATCTTTCTCCTGCTTGATTTTCCAAGAACCAGGAATGGTGGCGGATAAGAAAGAGTCACTCAGTCCAGCTAGCTGAAGAAAGAAAGAACTCAATAATCTAATTAGTCCACTGCATGCTGTTTTTCTATCTCTGCCAAAAGATAACACTACTGAATGTGTGTGCTTCACAGTGCATATTGGTCCACCAGTCTAGTGACAGTAGTCTTGTTTGCCCATATTCCTGGATAGTAGCTAGTACTACCAAATACTCAGTGCTCCAAGGTTATAGGCATCTTAGTGCACATGAAAGATGCTCAGTCATTTATGTTTCCCCAGAACTAGATGTTTTGCTGGATCCAGAGGACCTTCAAACCTGTCCTATTCAGTGGTATTGTTTCACTATCAATTTGATCTTCTCTCCTTCTAATAAGGAATTTTTCTCCTTCCCAGGCAATGGTCCTTGATCAATACTATCACAGTCCCCCAACCCAGGTATTGCTATCTACTGAAGATTGCCAAGATAAATGCAATAATTCCTTCCATCCTTGTATGCATGCCCTTTGTCACTATTCTTTGAAGAGGTGGAATCTATTTCTCCTCCCTGAGCATTTGAGCTAAGCCTGAGACTTCTTTTGGCCAACTGAATATTATGGAAGCAATTTTTTGTGCCTTCTGAGCAAGGCCTCCTAAGGCTTTGCATATTCTATTTTGGGATTCTTGCTGTTTGGGTCTACTATATGAAGAAGCCTGAGCTTGCATCCTTGATGATGAGAAACTATGCAGAGAGAAAGGCCTTGCTTACAGACAATCCCAAACTCCAAACATTTTTGTATGAGGCTATCCCAACCATCCAGTCATTGTCAAGTCAACAGATAACTATGGCCCCATAAGTGATCCCACGTGAGACCAGCAGAAGAGCCACCCAGCTGATCTCAGCCCAAATTGCTAACAGAATTGTGAACAAATAAAATGGTGGTGGTTTTATGCCGCTAAGTTTTTGGGTTCCTTCATTGCACAGCAATAGATAGCTAATACATGATCTTGGCATCCTGAGAGGAAAAAATTTAAATCTCCATTCCTTCCCTTCAAGAAAAAACCCTGGGGCCGGGAGCAGTGGCTCACTGTAATCCTAGCACTCTGGGAGGCCAAGGCAGGCGAATCCTTTGAGCTCAGGAGTTC
>CAUYPO010000688.1:0-10126 GCA_963574435.1 Cheirogaleus major
TTAATGCATTTAAAAATTCAAAACAAGTATAATATTAAAAATATATTTAAAATAAGCATAACATGTTGATTATGGAATAAATATGTAATTTGGTGCTTTAAGACTATTTGGTGGAAAAGTTGAAAGCATTCCCACTAAGAACTGGAACAAGACAAGGATGCCCACTGTCACCATTTCTATTCGACATAGTGCTGGAAGTATTAGTTAGAGCAATCAGGCACGACAAAGAAATTAAGGGTATCCAAATCCAGAAAGAGGATTTCAAACTATGGCTTTTTGCAGATGATATGATCTTATACACAGATTCCACCAAGAGACTCCTGGAATTGATAAATAAATTCAGCAAGGTCTCAGGTTACAAAATCAATGTACACAAATCAGTAGCATTTCTGTACACCAAAAACAGTCAAACTGAGAGTCAAATCAAAGATTTAATACCATTCACAATTGCTACAAAGAAAACAAAATACCTAGGAATATACTCAATGAAGGAAGTGAAAGATCTCTACAAAGAGAACTATGAAACACTGAGGAAAGAAATTGCCAATGATACAAACAAGTGGAAAAACATATCATGCTCATGAATCAGTAGAATCAACATTGTTAAAATGTCCATACTATCCAAAGTGATTTACAGATTCAATGCAATCCCCTTCAAAATTCCAACACTGTATTTCACAGATCTATTAACAGAAAAAATAATTACATGCTTTGTGTAGAACCAGAAAAAAGTCCCAATAGCCAAAGCAATCTTAGGCAAAAGGAACAAACTGGGAGGCATCACATTACCAGACTTCAAACTATACTACAGGGCCAGTAGTAACCAGAACAGCATAGTACTGGAACAAAAACAAAGACATAGACCAATGGAATAGAAGAGAAAACCATCCGCGTACAATCAACTGATCTTTGACAAAGCAGACAACAATATACACTGGGGAAAAGAATCCCTATTCAATAAATGGTGTCGGGAAAATTGGATGCCACATTCAGAAAAATGAAACAGAATCCCTCTCTCTCACCACTCTTAACAATTAATTCAAGATGGATAAAGAACTTCAATGCAAGGCACCATAAGAATTATAGAAGAAAATGTTAGATATCAGCCTAGGCAAAGACTTTATGAAGAAGACCCCTATGACAATCACAGAAACAACAAAAATAAATGGGAAATAATCAACAGAGCAAACAGACGACATACAGGATGGGAGAAAATATTCACAAGCTATACATCCAATAAAGGACTAATAACTAGAATCTACAAAGAACTCAAGTAAATCACCAAGGAAAAAAAATCAAATGACCCCATTAAAAAGTAAGTAAAAGACATGAACAGAAACTTCTCAAAGAAGATAGACAGGCCGGGTGCAGTGGCTCACGCCTATAATCCTAGCACTCTGGGAGGCCAAGGCAGGAGGATCTATTGAGCTCAGGAGTTCGAGACCAGCCTGAGCAAGAGCGAGATCCCATCTCTATTAAAAATAGAAAAAATTAGCTGGGCATGGCGGCGCAGGCCTGTAGTCCCAGCTACTCAGGAGGCTGAGATAGGAGGATCACTTGAGCCCAGGAGTTTGAGGTTGCTGTAAGGTAGGCTGACGCCACGGCACTCTAGCCAGCGCAACAGAGTGAGACTCTGTCTCAAAAAAAAGAAGACAGACAAATGGCTGATAAACATACGGAAAAAATGCTCAATGTCACTAATCATCAGGGAAATGCAAATCAAAACCACAATGAGATATTACCTTACCTCAGTCAGAATGGCTTCTATTAAAAAGTCCAAAAACAATATATGCTGGTGTGGATATAGAGAGAAAGGAATGCTTATATGCTGTTGGTAGGACTGCGAATCAGTACAAGCTCTATGGAAAACAGTATGGAGATTCCTCAAAAGAACTAAAAATCGACGTATCATTTGATCCAGCAATCCCACTACTGCATATTTACCCAAAGGAAGTCATTTTATCAAGAAGACACCTGCACTCCAATGTTTATTGCAGCACGATTCACAATTGCTAAGATGTGGAATCAACCCCAACGCCCATCAATTCATGAGTGGATTGACAAAATGTGGTATATGTATACTATGGAGTACTATTCAGCCATGAAGAATGACTTAATGCCTTTTGTAACAATTTGAATGGAACTGGAGACCATTATCCTAAGTGAAGTATCTAAAGAATGGAAAAACAAACACCACATGTACTGGCTATTCAGCTGGAACTAACTGATGAGCACACATGTGCATAGAGGGAAGTAACTCTCAAAGGAAATCAAGCAGTGGAGAAAGGGGAAGATGGGATATATGAAAACCTACCAAACAATAAACACTATTCTGGGTCATGGGCACACTTTGACTTGAGCATTACAAAAGCAAGCCATGTAACCAAAAACATTTATATCCACATAATATTTAGAAATTTTAAACAAAAAAGAATATTTGGTAAATTTACTTCATTTTTTACAAAAGTGAGAAATCAAAAAAGAATGATTGTGTCTATGTAATTAATATTAAATATTAATAGTAATAATTTAAAAAATACTGATTCTATTCCTGTAAAGTTTATCATCTATTATAAACACAAAATTCATAGGTCTATTTTTATTAGGAGTTATCATTTATTATGCTTTTAAATGAGGCAATAAAATAGACATAGAATCCTTTGTTTTTTCTGTGCATTAGAAAAACTATTTCTATTTATACATTTCCTAGGACATACAATTAAAAAAACTAAGTGTACAGACAGCAAATTTTTGTTTTGTTTTTGCGTGAAAACAATCACAATCATAACTTGCCTGAAATCAGTAATTCCTTAGGAATATTTAGTTGTAAACAAAACATACTCACATAATACCATGATGTATGATATAATTCAATAAAAAAGTTTAAACATGCAATTATCCATGAGTTGGAAAAAAAAAAACCACTCTCAATGTCTATAACTACATCTGAATTATTTTTTAAATGAAGATAATTCAAGCATTTTAATCAAAGATGTCAGAAATTTTCAGTCACAAAGTTCACAAAATATGAGTGGCTGACTGTATTAAGAGGCTTAGGTGAAAACAAATTTTTAAAGTTTAATAGCATCTAAGAATATTAGACTTTCTTGCTAAATTAATAAGAGTACTTACCCCTTGGAGTCCTTGGAACTGAATCGAAGGTCGAAAAGGAATTAAATTCTACGAAAAGAAATGAGAGAGAGAAACAGGTAAACTTTGGTTACCGTGACACAGAACTAAATGCTTAAACTTTAAATCTTTGTATTTGCAGCGCCATAATGTGTGAAACTCCCTTTTCATTATATACTTTTACATGTCGTTATATTAAGATGCCTGAGATGAACAATATCACACTGTTTACATTTCTCTGAACTACACAACCAAAAGGTATTTTTTGGCAGTGTAGTTAATCATGTATTTGAAACTGACATGATTTGGCAAAAAAATGAGTAGTATACTAATTCAATTTTACATTTAAAAAAGCATATCGGTGCTTAGTTTCCTGGTATATTTTTACTAGGGGTGGGTAGAGGGAAGAGATAATTGGAGGAACTTTGTACAATCCTAACAGGATGCTAGAAATATAAAATTAAAATATTTGAGAATGAACTGTGGCTTTCCATTTTCTCACATTTTACCAGAGACTGATTTTTTGTTGAGGCTCAAACAAGTTGACAATTTTCTCATAAGAGTCTTACTAGGAGAACAAAATTTCCAGAAAATGTTTCTGTTTTATTATGAGCTTTGTCTTCTTCATAATTTCCATATTCTATCATAGAGTTGTACATTTGGAAGAAAAGCTGTAATTGTAAATATCAGCCATAGTCTCTGGCATGATTTTCTGTATTCAAAGTCACCAGTATGTTTGTCTATGTGAACGCTTTTACAAATTGCTAACAGAAATCCAGGAGGAAATCAGATTTGAATAATGTTTAATAGTAAAACATCAGCCTGTAAACTATTCTTCACACTCTCATATCCAAATCCAATGTATAAAAACAAAAACAGTACTTTCTGGTCTCACCTCTACCCCAAATATAAAAAAGGCACTCTCTCATGTCCCTTCCATCAGTCAGGACACATCACATATTACTTCCAATTACTTCCCAAAACTTCTTTGCAGATGTAAAAATTCACTAATCAGTATTATAATAAACTAAAGAGAAACAAGAAGAAGATAAGCACTTCTTTAAAAGACAGACTACCTGAATATAAAATCAAGTGGTAACATTAATCATCTTATTATTTATAAAAATGAATAAACAGACATCTTCTTGGAGAAGACATTATAGACACTGTTATCATTGTCCTACCACCATAAGAAGATCATTTAACTTCACGATTACTAGCAGAATCAAATACTATTGGGTAACAAATTCAATTATTGGTGTAGGAGAAGTGGATTTTTAAAAAAAGGAAAAATAAAAAGGTAGTGCTTGGCCGGGTGCGGTGGCTCACGCCTGTAATCCTAGCACTCTGGGAGGCCGAGGCGGGTGGATCGCTCAAGGTCAGGAGTTTGAAACCAGCCTGAGCAAGAGCGAGACCCTGTCTCTACTAAAAATAGAAACAAATTAATTGGCCAACTAAAAATATATAGAAAAAATTAGCCGGGAATGGTGGCACATGCCTGTAGTCCCAGCTACTCAGGAGGCTGAGGCAGGAGGATCGCTTGAGCCCAGGAGTTTGAGGTTGCTGTGAGCTAGGCTGACGCCACAGCACTCTAGCCAGGGCAACAGAGTGAGACTCTGTCTCCAAAAAAAAAAAAATAAATATATATATATATATATATATATATAATATAAATTAACTTTCTTTAGGGGGAAAACTCTACCCCAAAACTACTTTCCATGACTAAACTTATTCTTCCTGAAGTAATGAAAGCATGCCCACAGAAACCTGGCACGCTCCTCTTTGTGTGAAAGTAGAGTGGCCTTACAATTAGGTAATACAGGTTCAGGTTCCAACTTTCAAAATATTTTCATCCATCAGCCCTGCCTCCTGAATCTCCTTTCAAATCACAAACACTGAACATCTCCTTGGAGACTGGTTATAATTCCCTCCTTGACTCCTTGTAACCCAGCGGTTGCCTTCAGTTTACCACTAAAATTTGCAATTCTCTCTCCATCAAGTTCATCAGTTCTTCATGGTCAAATAAATGTAAAGTTTTTCTCAGTTTTCAAATTGCTGACTTCTCCACTGGATATTACCTCTTCTCTGCACTTAGAGAAACAAGTCCTCCCAGCTCTTTGATTTCATTTCAAAAGCTAGTGTCCTTCCTTTCCTCCTTCTAGATCTACTTCATCTGGAGGCTCATGGAACCTGTTGGACGGTAACTCTGAATGAATCTCTTCTCCATTCCTCAACTGGCATCTCTCCTCAGCCAGCTACTTACTACTACCTATAGGACATTTTGCATTATAAACTCACAATGACAACGAGCTCTCAATAACTGGCAAACATTAAACTCCCCCCGGTCCCCCACCCACCTCTAGCCTCCTCAACTAAACTGGTATCTATTTCCTACTTTTCTGGTAATGGCACTTCTATCTTTTTAGTTCCCCAGGCTTACCACCTTAGAATTAATGTATGTATAGTCTCTTCTCTCTCCTCACCCCACCATATTCTATTTGTCAATTATATGTCACTAGAATCACAGAATTCTAATTCCAGAAGAGGAATATAGTTAGAGGTAATATAGTTGATGCCCATCTCCCACAAGCCCTGTATTCCATTAATAGCTAAGCTGGGACCAGAACCCAGGACTCAATTTTTCTATTTTACCATGGCGATAAAGGTTGAAATGCTTTTCTTCTACTGCCTTATGTTGCACACACATCCGCTATAGGATATTTTGAGAGTCTAGGGGTCTAATCCCTCATGCCAGGGAGTTCACATTTTGGTAAGGGGAAATTTGAGAAGGAGTAAGTGCTAGGCAAAGTAATACTAGGAAGTACAGTAAGAATTCTCAAAAAGGAGAGGAGAGTATGGGTTAGAATAGATACTAGAAAAGTCAAAGGGTTTATGAAAAAGGTGGACCTTATGTAGCAGTTTAGAAAAGATAAAAAAGGGAAAGAGTGCCCTGAGGGAAAAAGCAAGAAAAGAATGGGGAGAGGGCCGTCCAGGTGTGTACAGAGTTCTTCCATATTTGAAATACAATGGAGAGGATAAGAACTAGGCCTAGAGATTCCTTATCCTTAAAATTTGTCTTCATTTTTAGTTTCTATCTGCTACAGAATAAATAGGACAATGATTGAAATTTAAGACCTAAGGATGTCTATTCAAAAAGCTCATCATCTGAGTTGGGTGCCGGTTCATGCCTGTTGCCCTAGCCTCTCAGGATGCTGAGGGAGAAGGATGGCTTGAGGCCAGGAGTTACAGATCAGCCTGGGCAACAGAGAGACACTCTGTTTCAAAACAAATAAATAATTTTAAAAAGTTATCACCCTGTGAGATAATCTTGTCCTAATCCTCTCCTTACCCCTTCACTGATGGACTTTAAGTCTTGCCTTTGGTATGATAAACAAAGGCTCTCCCAGTTTTCTGAATGAGAAAGTGAGTTGCTGAAAGAAGTGTTTTGGGGGAAGGCATCTCTTTCAGTCATGTGCAAAATAGATGAAGAGAACCTGGATCTGGTATGTTGGGGCTAAAGAAATGGACTAGAGAACAGCTCTAGAGGATGCTTTAGAAATACTCTGGAAGTGGTGACAAGGGTCTAAATTAGTATGACTGCATCTGGAGATGGTGGACAGAACAAACAATCCCTAGGAAGAAGAATAAGATGTGCTGAAAGCTTGAATATCAGGTGCCAAAGAAAAATGATGCCAGGGTGGCTCCAGGGCTCCCAGTCATCAACTCTGGCCAGTCTGCCCCAGACTTCCTCAAATTAAGCTCTTAATCTCTATTTTGAAAGCCAGGCCCTTATCACCTTGCAACTAGATAAAGGCTTTCCTCCTTTCCATCAAATCCTTTCAAATCATTCAAATAGCTAGCAGAACTTCTCTTTATACCACTCTCAGTGAGTTCTTCCCCACCATCTATCAAAACAAAGCAAACTTCGAAATAGAAAACACACCCTTATAGGACCAACCAATTTCAACTTCTACTTCCTCCCCAAAATGGCACAGCTATTAACCATTTTTGTTTGTTTTGCAAACACTTTCCTCTCTATCTCCTTCCTGTTCCTTCAACCTGGCATAACTTCCCAAACACTAATTTGCCAATCCATATTTATCACTTACTTAACATTCAATCTCAGGATTAATTTCCTCAGCTTCACCTTTCTTTGGATAAACTAGGAATCAAAGACTCAGTGTTAAAGTGTCTTTAAGGACCCCAAACAGATTTATGTGGAATAAATGGGTATGAAGCAACAAGGAGTGGTAAGTATCTGGAGAATGAATGCCTAAAAGAAAGGATTCAAATTTTAAAATGTTAAATCTTTTCTAACCAAACACTGCTGCCACCATTTTGCTAACTCTGAACTACGCTAACTATGTTAACTTTGAGTTAACACCTATTAGCTGTTTTTTCCAATGCCAATGTCTACTGTTCCACTACACTGGGGTGTATTTTTTTCATAGGTTGTCTTACTTCTAATTGTTATTACACAGAGGAGTCTTAGACATATTTAACTTTTAAGTATGTATCTGTATTCTTCTCAGCTAAAAATAAGTATTGTAAAATCATTTTGGATATGTTCCCTTTATATATGTAGTACACTACTATATACCTTATACACTTATATAGATTACTATTCAGGGCTATATAGACAAAATAATACGTACTATTCTTTACATCAATTTAGAGACTTGCAGAAGTTATTTTGACTGTATGCAATTTTTTACCTCATGCCCTGAATTTAGAACTTAACCTTTTGTTAAGCTTATGTTATAGTTCTACCTATATTGCTTGATTCCTCAACAAGAATGATCACTTTTAGTTTTCTAATGTATGGTACAGAGAGTACTTTAAATCCATTGTTTCAAGTGAGACTCCTAAAACCAGCCCTGGGTGGTAAGAAAGCATCATTATCCCTATTTTCCAGGGTAGAATAATGAGTATCAAGAAGTAGAGCACATTGCTTATCGTCACAGAGCTACTAACTTAAATCCAGTCCTCTGAACTCCAAATACAGTACTCTTTCCTTCCTTTGCCTCTGAAATAGGTTACCTACTAGTGCTAAACATTTAAAAGACCGTAAATGCTTATTCAGTTCTTCTATCATTTTGTTTCTGTCCAAGAAAAATGACTTTCATAAAATCACTATCATTTCTAATGTTCAGTTTCTGATGAACTAAAAACTAAAAATAGGTTTTTTTGCTTTTAGGACACTGTATAATAAAACAATATATATAAACACTTGTGTTATCAATTTGATTAAAAAATAATATAAATAAAACTTTCATCTACAGAATAGCTAAGAGTTCTTATCCAAACAGGGCAAACTAAGCTCACTGTTACTAAAAAACTCCTTTATGATATCTGACGATCTAGAAAAATACTTAAAAGAATCTCAAATGCTTTACTGATATTAATCCTAATTTTAGACAAGATGATGTTACTAGGCTATAACTCTTGAATGTTTTTAAAAAATGTCACAGGTAGTACTTTACACCACTTATTATGTATTTGACCACTGGATTAATAGGGTAGCTACCAGGAAAAATAAGTTTTGAAAGTCAATACCATTCAAGAAAATGTCTCAAGCATTTTAGTTTTTTGTATAAATATGTTTTTTTCTGGTTTTTCAAATTAATTTGTTAATTATTATGGGTACATAATAGTTGCATATATTTAGAGCACAGGTGGTTTTAATACAGGCATATAATGTGCAATGATCAAATCATGGTAATTGGGCTATCCATCACATCAAGAATTTATCATTTCTTTGTGTTAGGAACATTGCAATTCCACTCTTTTATTTAAAAATATGCAATAAATTATCGTTAACTATAGTCACCTACTGTGCTACTGAATATTAGCTCTTATTCATTCTATCTAACTATATTTTTGTACCCATTAACTATCCCCCTTTATCCCCTCCTCCCCACTACTCTTCCCAGCCTCTAATAACCATCATTCTACTCTCTATCTCCATGAGTTCAATTTTTTTAGCTCCCACATATGGGTGAGAACATTAGATATTTGTCTTTCTGTGCTTGGCTTATCTCACTTAACACAATGTCCTCCAGTTTCATCCATGTCATTGCATATGACACGATTGATTTCTTTATTTTTTATGGCTGAATAATATTCCATTGTGTACATGTATCACATTTTCTTTATCCATTCATTTGTTGTTGGACACTTAGGTTGATTCCATATCTTGGCTATTGTGAATAGTGCTGCAATAAACACTGGAGTGCAGGTATCTCTTTGATATACTGATTGCATCTCTTTTGGATATATACATAGCAGTGGGATTGCTGGATCACATGGTAGTTCTATTTTTAGTTTTCTGAGGAACTTCTATACTGTTCTCCATAGCGGTTGCACTAATTTACATTAAATGAGGGTTCCTCTTTCTCTGTATCCTCGCCAGCAGTTGTTATTGCCTGTCTTTTGGATAAAAGCCCTTTTAACTGGGGTGATATCTCATTGTAGTTTTGATTTGTAGTTCTCTGATTAGTGATATTCAGCTATTAAGTATTTTTTCATATACATGTTGGCCATTTGTATGTCTTCTTTTGGGAAATGTCTATTCAGTTCTTGTGCGCATTTTTAAAATCAGATTATTTGTTTTTTTTCATTGAGTTGATATATATATATATTTTTGTTTGTTTGTTTGTTTTTGTCATTTTGGGTAGTTTGCAAATATTTCTCCCATTCTGTGGGTTGTCTCTTCATTTTGTTGATTGTTTCTTTTCCTATGCAGAAGCTTTTTAGCTTGATGTGATTCTACCTGTCCATTTTTGCATTGGTTACCTGTTTTTTTTTGAGACAGAGTCTCACTCTGTTGCCCGGGCTAGAGTGCCGTGGCATCAGCCTAGCTCATGGCAATCTCAAAATCCTGGGCTCAAGCTATCCTTCTGTCTCAGCGTCCCGAGCAGCTGGGACTACAGGCATGCGTCACCATGCCCGGCTAATTTTTTCTATATATTTTTAGTTGTCCAGCTAATTTCTTTCT